>CAWUFW010018037.1:0-237897 GCA_963921515.1 Calotriton arnoldi
TACCTCACATACACCCAGCACAACACACACCCACACACCCTCACCTGCACACCAACACACACATCACCCACCATCACCACCCATCACCATGCCCCCCAAGAAGAATCCCAAGTTCCTAGATAATGAATTGGAAGTCATGGTAGACGAGATCCTCAGGGTGGAGCCACAGCTGTTTGGCACTCTGGTCCAACAGACCCCCATGTCGCAGAAAACCAAGATGTGGGAGAGGATCATCAACAGGGTGAACGCCCAATCACCATGTCGGCGCACAAAGACGGACATCCAGAACAGGTGGTATGACGTGCGCAGGAGGGTACGGGACATGCTGAAGAAAGACTACATCAACAGCCAACACACCGGCAGTGGCCCTCCTGCCAAGCCAATATACCTCAGGCCCTGGGAGGAGAAGGTGCGGGCCATCCTTCCGCCAGTGAGCGTATATGGACTAGAGGACATCCCAGAGCCTGGTGAGTACACAACAAATGTACACAATAAACTGCCACAAAACACACACATCACTGTCAAGGGGAGAGTCAAACCATGCACTCATAGCAATTACACAGCAACTAGAACAGAATCATCCCAAAATGTGTATGTCAGTCAGATAAACACAACACATGCCATCAAAAAAGTCACATCCAACTGTGCCAACACATGTACAAACACAACCACAACTACAGCTATGCAGTGGCACAAATAGAACTAACACACACATCCACACATGTAGCCACCACAACAACACCAACACACAGTGAAGACCACTCAAAGGAAGGAATTCTGTGTATGCTGGCCAAGTCAGTGTAGCCAATAGCATGATGGGAGTCGTAGTCACAGACATATTGCCCCCCACAACTGTCCCATCAACACCACCCTGAACCATGCTCACATCACAGGGAGTGGAGAAGGACTCACAAGATGGCTGACACTGGCTACTGCTGTGGGGAGCACAAGGCCCTGCTGCCAACTGTGCACCAACAAACAGCAGGACACCACTGACTGACATCCTGAGAGACAACTTACACTCCCTGCAATGCAAGCACGTTCCATGGTGGGATATCTGGCTGGCTGGGTGGGAAGGGGGACTTGCAGCACTGACTATAGTCACCAGCACCTCCCCTCACCCCCCCAACACAAACTCCACAGTACCCACCTGGTAGAATGCAATGCCCTCCATCCTAACACAAGATCCCACAAAGCACCACCACCCTGGGTTATGTTGTGTGAAGCACAGGGACACTCTTGGGACTCTTAGCCAAACAACTGCCAGGACAACACTCCCAGCCATCCTGTCAGCACAGCCAGCCCACCCCACAGGGAAGCAGAGTCAAAAGGAAGGAAGCATGGGCATGCTGGGAAGGGGGTGGAGGCAATAGCATGATGGGAGTCGTAGTCACAGACATAGCTCACCCCCACAACTGTCCCATCAACACCACCCTGAACCATGCTCACATCACAGGGAGTGGAGAAGGACTCACAAGATGGCTGACACTGGCTACTGCTGTGGGGAGCACAAGGCCCTGCTGCCAACTGTGCACCAACAAACAGCAGGACACCACTGACTGACATCCTGAGAGACAACTTACACTCCCTGCAATGCAAGCACGTTCCATGGTGGGATATCTGGCTGGCTGGGTGGGAAGGGGGACTTGCAGCACTGACTATAGTCACCAGCACCTCCCCTCACCCCCCCCAACACAAACTCCACAGTACCCACCTGGTAGAATGCAATGCCCTCCATCCTAACACAAGATCCCACAAAGCACCACCACCCTGGGTTATGTTGTGTGAAGCACAGGGACACTCTTGGGACTCTTAGCCAAACAACTGCCAGGACAACACTCCCAGCCATCCTGTCAGCACAGCCAGCCCACCCCACAGGGAAGCAGAGTCAAAAGGAAGGAAGCATGGGCATGCTGGGAAGGGGGTGGAGGCAATAGCATGATGGGAGTCGTAGTCACAGACATAGCTCACCCCCACAACTGTCCCATCAACACCACCCTGAACCATGCTCACATCACAGGGAGTGGAGAAGGACTCACAAGATGGCTGACACTGGCTACTGCTGTGGGGAGCACAAGGCCCTGCTGCCAACTGTGCACCAACAAACAGCAGGACACCACTGACTGACATCCTGAGAGACAACTTACACTCCCTGCAATGCAAGCACGTTCCATGGTGGGATATCTGGCTGGCTGGGTGGGAAGGGGGACTTGCAGCACTGACTATAGTCACCAGCACCTCCCCTCACCCCCCCAACACAAACTCCACAGTACCCACCTGGTAGAATGCAATGCCCTCCATCCTAACACAAGATCCCACAAAGCACCACCACCCTGGGTTATGTTGTGTGAAGCACAGGGACACTCCTGGGACTCTTAGCCAAACAACTGCCAGGACAACACTCCCAGCCATCCTGTCAGCACAGCCAGCCCACCCCACAGGGAAGCAGAGTCAAAAGGAAGGAAGCATGGGCATGCTGGGAAGGGGGTGGAGGCAATAGCATGATGGGAGTCGTAGTCACAGCCCTACATCCCCCACCACATGGCCCAGCAAGCTCACACTCACGCATGCACATCCCACAGAGAGTGGAAAGGCCCATCAAAGATGTCTGACACTGTTGCTGTGTCGTGGGGAGCACAAGGGCATGCTGGGTACTGCACACCAACCAACAGCAGGACACCACTGTCAGCCATCTTGCCATTGCCCTCACACCCACACCCACTGAACTCCACACAAAAGCAAGTAAGTATGGGAATGCTGGCAAGTGGGGTGGAGGCAATGGCATGATGGGAGTCGTAGTCACAGACATTGCTCACCCTCACAACTGTCCCATCAACACCACCCTGAACCATGCTCACATCACAGGGAGTGGAGAAGGACTCACAAGATGGCTGACACTGGCTACTGCTGTGGGGAGCACAAGGCCCTGCTGCCAACTGTGCACCAACAAACAGCAGGACACCACTGACTGACATCCTGAGAGACAACTTACACTCCCTGCAATGCAAGCACGTTCCATGGTGGGATAACTGACTGGCTGGGTGGGTGGGTGGGAAGGAGGTCTGGCTGTCAACCAAACACATTCAATGCAGACCATGTTCACACCCCAGAGAATACATAGAAATGCCCAAATAATGCAGGACAATGTGCCACACCAATATCAACCCCTGACTGTGACGACTTAGGACAATACAATGTACAGGCCCGCACCCCGAGGCACAGTCACAACTGTCAGGTGTGTCAACCACTGATGCCTGCAGAAACATGACATAGATTGTTTGTGTCTCCCAAAAACAGGTGATGATAGGGACACAGCAGCAGACGCTGAGGAGTCCCAGTCCCAGGCTCAAGAGGATGCCGAGCTCACTGGCGTCGTACAGCCTCTGTCCTCCTCGGACGATGAACAACCTGGCACATCCGGTGCAAGTCAACATGCTGCACCAGCAGGACCACCAGCTGCAGCACCAGCAGGTCCACCAGCTGCACCCCCTGCACCCACCCCTCCAACGACTGTCACCACGAATATCATCCCTGCCGACATGGACGGAATAAGGAGCAACACCAGCGCAGTGACCCTGGACCAACCTGGGGCCATGGACACCACCACCACCACCAACCCCCAAGGTGGACCAGGGTTATCTGTGCGTGCAACTGCACACACTGCACATGTCAGCAGGGGTGGTGGGAGGGGTGGGAGACAGAGGTCGCTGCTTGCAGACGTTGCTGGTGTGCATGAAGACCCACAACTGGTACGCATAGCTGATGCGTACCAGTCCAGCACCGGAGAGCTCAGCCAGGTAGTGGGGCTCCTCAGAGACATCAAACAGCAGCAGGCTGCCCATCATGCCCGCTTGGACTCCCACATGTCCCACGTGGAGTCACACATGTCACGTGTGGACTCCCACATGTCCCGCGTGGAGTCCAAGTGGGATGTACTACATGAGATGACGGCGGTGCACCGGGACATTTTACAATGCCTCCGCCAGATAAACAGCAACCAGTCCACACCTCCCTGTGTGCCAACAACATCTGGTACCGAACAAACTGCAACTGCCACAGGGAGGGAGGAGGACTCTGGCGGAGAGTCCCCTGCACCGCAGCAGCCTGCACTTGAGGGCCCCCCCAAGAAGAGGGGTCGTCCGAGGAGGGGAAAGTGAGAGGCTGATGGCCAAGCGCAACTCCCAGGAAGCCTGAACCTGTTCTGGATTTTCACCTTTGTGCACAGACTGTTCACCCTGTTGATGGCAACACTACTCCCACACATTGCATGGGGAGTACAAGTTGGAACAATGTGTCAGACAACTGTGGCCCCGATACTGGGGATCCTGTCTACCTGGACTTTCAATTCACCTAGGAACTTGGGATTGCAAGATTCATGTACAGCACAACCCATCCTATGCACTATTAACACAGATGTATCACAATAAACACACTAATACACCATACTTGCCTCTGTCGTGATTCCAACGTGGGTGCTGTTATGGGGATGATGAACTGCAAAATTACACTGTGTATGCGAACTGCAACAGCAAGGACAACACAGGCATGTGAGTACAGGCAACGTGACACATATGAGGGAGACACACCACCAGGGGTACACAACACATACACACCTAGGCCATCTGACTCATTGCCTACACTGATGTTGCCAGGGAAGACGGTGCAATGCACAGACACCACACCCATTCCCAGTTGTAGTCAAGTAGCCCACAGGTGCAGTAAGCAAATGGCAGTCAAATGTGTGACCACAGACAACGCACATCACTAAGTGAAGCACAGGTTTATTACACAGTAGCAACATGCCGTAACCACTACAGATGCAAGGTAACCCCACCTGGTAGCGGGCACACAGTCAACAACTGTAGACGGAAGGAAGTCCATGGGTGTGGCGCACATCACCTGTAGGGACACAACAGCTACCAGCCTGGATGTGCAATCACGTCGTCGGTGGACACAGTTGACCAAACGAATCTGAAAGTACCCTGTGAAGGACAGAAATGACACACAGTCAAAAGCAATGCAGTACAGGACAGATCAGCAAAACTCATGCACAATACATGTTACAAGATACCCACCCAGAACCAAGTTAGCAGGTCAACACTGTTGGGGAGTACAGCCCACCTGTCACCACACATCGCAACACACATCCTGTCAAGTAGCCCATGGACACACTCCTACAGCACCAGAGCACCACCCACACATCATGCCAACTCACATCATTCACATGACACCTCAGGATACTCACATTCAGCTAAAGAAGTTGGTGATGAGCTGTGTGCGGACATCACCATCACCATCATCATCATCATCATCGTCACTGGCATCGTGATCCAGGCCAGGATCCTCCACAGGTGGCGGATGTTGGTCATCGTCATCCTGGATGAGAGGCAACTCCTTCCGCACTGCCAGGTTGTGTAGCATGCAGCAGACGATGATAATCTTGCACACTTTCGCAGGGGCATATGGGAGGGACCCTCCGGTCTTGTCCAGGCAGCGGAAGCGGCTCTTCAGGAGACCAAAGGTCCGCTCAATCACTCTCCTGGTCCGACCATGTGCCTCATTGTAGCGCATCTGGGCAGGTGTCACAGGGTTCCTGAGGGGTGTCAGCAACCACGGCATGTTGGGGTATCCCGAGTCACCTACGGACAGACAAGTGCACATCAGCTGACTTGGAAAAGTGGGCGGAATACTACAGATCAGATCACACACAATGGCACAAAGTCAGTACACACCGACAAGCCAGGCACGCTGGTTCTGCATCTGTGCCATCAACCTGGGGATGCGACTACTCCTCATCACAAAGGCATCGTGTGCTGAACCAGGGAAACGGGCACACACGTGTGTGATGGTCATGTCTGCAAGACACACCACCAGTGCATTGACCGAGTGGTAGTGCTTGCGGTTCCTGTAGGCCTGCTCCTGGGCCTGTGGTGGTACCAAAGCCACATGTGTCCCATCAATGGAGCCAATGACATGCGGCATCCTCCCCAGGGCATAAAAGTCACTCTTCACGTCAGTGAGTCGTCGCAGTCTAGGGAAATAGATGTACCGGTTCAGGAAGAGCAACATTGCCGCCAAAACATCGCGGAGCACACGGCTGAACATGGTCTGTGACATCCCACCAGCAGACGCCACAGTATGTTGGAAGGTACCGGTGGCAAAGAAGTGTAGGGCTGCCATCACCTTCACCTTGGGGGTCAGCGCTGTAGGATACGGCCGGCCAGGCTGCAAATGTGGGGACAACTGCACTGCCAAATCCTCAATCAGCTGCCTGGTGAAGCGGTACCGTCGGATGCTGTCCCGTTCCACCATCGTTGCCAGGTCTGGGAATGGCCGATGGACAGCAGGAGCCCTGCAGTGCAGAGGAGAAGTAAGCAAGATCGTCAGTCACCCCACATATGCGGCATTGAACACACTCAAGATCCCAACATACATCATCATGAGGCACAACTACATGAAGTGTGCAGTACCGGAACGACATGTATGGTACATACATGGCCAACATCTGTCAACACGGTCCTACAGGTGGCATCAATTTGTCCCAGGTTGGCCCATTGGATATCATGATGCTGTGTCACAGTCACCCCCACAGTGACATGTGAGGACAGATGTGCCCCAGGCACCACAGCTCAACGACAGGCACATTCCCAGGGACCCTGTAATGCCACATGGACACTGGCATCACCTGGAGTATCATGTGTACACCACAGCAAAACAAACATGACCCCCACAGGTAGTGGCCACACTTGCCATGGCAGGACAGCCATGGACGTCTGTGACACACACGCACAACATCAGAGTCCATGCACACACAACGTGGATGTGGAGACTGTCTCCCATTGTGCACATGAAATCAGAGACATTGTAAACACTACATGCACAAAGACTGTGGAGGGCCATCACTATTGTGCCACTGGGACACCCTGGCTCAAACATACCGTCCCACATGGGACTCACGGGGTATGTGACATGACATACACAAACACCACTGTGAAATGTGACCATGACACATGCACAGATATGAACAGTTGCACATCACAGTGGTCACGTACACGTAACACCCAGGATCCTGTCCCCATGAACACGTGCACAGCCTGGGGGTGGCTGCCCACAGGTGACACCCACAGGACAACATGTACACCAACATACACACAATAGGAAATGCAGCCTTACATGCCTTATGATAAGGTTTGGACAGGCTGTCGTGATGTAGGTGTGCCCCTCACTCCCTGGGAGCTATCTGTGGCTGGCATATGTCCATCTGAGACAGGCATGCTGACCTATGCCAGTCACATATACAGTGATGCGTTGAACCGCAATGGACCGATCGGTGCCTCCGGCCGGCCCATTGCTTTCAATGTGTGCGGGTACGCGTTGTACCCCTGTGCGCGTTGAACTGCAATGGACCGATCGGTGCCTCCGGCCGGCCCATTGCATTCAATGTGTGCGGGTACGCGTTGTACCCCTGTGCGCGTTGAACTGCAATGGACCGATCGGTGCCTCCGGCCGGCCCATTGCTTTCAATGTGTGCGGGTACGCGTTGTACCCCAGTGCGCGTTGAACTGCAATGGACCGATCGGTGCCTCCGGCCGGCCCATTGCTTTCAATGTGTGCGGGTACGCGTTGTACCCCTGTGCGCGTTGAACTGCAATGGACCGATCGGTGCCTCCGGCCGGCCCATTGCTTTCAATGTGTGCGGGTACGCGTTGTACCCCTGTGCGCGTTGAACTGCAATGGACCGATCGGTGCCTCCGGCCGGCCCATTGCTTTCAATGTGTGCGGGTACGCGTTGTACCCCTGTGCGCGTTGAACTGCAATGGACCGATCGGTGCCTACGGCCGGCCCATTGCATTCAATGTGTGCGGGTACGCGTTGTACCCCTGTGCGCGTTGAACTGCAATGGACCGATCGGTGCCTCCGGCCGGCCCATTGCTTTCAATGTGTGCGGGTACGCGTTGTACCCCAGTGCGCGTTGAACTGCAATGGACCGATCGGTGCCTCCGGCCGGCCCATTGCTTTCAATGTGTGCGGTGCACGCGTTGTACCCCTGTGCGCGTTGAACTGCAATGGACCGATCGGTGCCTCCGGCCGGCCCATTGCTTTCAATGTGTGCGGGTACGCGTTGTACCCCTGTGCGCGTTGAACTGCAATGGACCGATCGGTGCCTCCGGCCGGCCCATTGCTTTCAATGTGTGCGGGCACGCGTTGTACCCCTGTGCGCGTTGAACTGCAATGGACCGATCGGTGCCTCCGGCCGGCCCATTGCTTTCAATGTGTGCGGGTACGCGTTGTACCCCTGTGCGCGTTGAACTGCAATGGACCGATCGGTGCCTCCGGCCGGCCCATTGCATTCAATGTGTGCGGGTACGCGTTGTACCCCTGTGCGCGTTGAACTGCAATGGACCGATCGGTGCCTCCGGCCGGCCCATTGCTTTCAATGTGTGCGGGTACGCGTTGTACCCCAGTGCGCGTTGAACTGCAATGGACCGATCGGTGCCTCCGGCCGGCCCATTGCTTTCAATGTGTGCGGGTACGCGTTGTACCCCTGTGCGCGTTGAACTGCAATGGACCGATCGGTGCCTCCGGCCGGCCCATTGCTTTCAATGTGTGCGGGTACGCGTTGTACCCCTGTGCGCATTGAACTGCAATGGACCGATCGGTGCCTCCGGCCGGCCCATTGCTTTCAATGTGTGCGGGTACGCGTTGTACCCCTGTGCGCGTTGTACCGCAATGGACCGATCGGTGCGCACCCATTGACAATGGGCTTGCCTGGCAACGGACGCGTTTTCGAATTTCGAACGAGTCGGTTGCTGGAAAATCAGTTGGTCACCCACAACAATGTTGCAAAATCATGTATGTCATGAAGTTGAAGTTTTGAAGGATGCTGTGGGCGTGTTTTGGTGCTGCTATTCCATGGATTGGCCAGATTCAGAAGATGCAAACGACTTGGACCTATCACTTTGGACACAAGGGACAGTATCTGCCTCTCCAGCACATATATATTGCTGCCTGTTCCCCTGAGAGCCCACTTGCCTGCACTACATGCTCCAGGACGACATCTGCCACTGCACTGCTGCTGTCTCTGCCCCTCTGGACCCTGCAATGGCACGTACTGTGGAGAGAGCCCCAGCCTTCAGCCTTGAGGAGAATCAGGCCCTGCTGCACAGCCTACTTCCACAGTACAGCAAGCTGTATGGGACACCAGGGGAGCAGGTGAGTGTTCTGTGCACTGCCTTTCTGAATGTGCATTTTGTCTGACTAGCAAGGCTGAGAGTCAGCACGCCACTGGCTAGCAGGCTCACTGAGTAGTTGTCACCCCCCATAGTGTGTGGTGACTTGCACTGGACAGGTATGGTGCAGTGACAGTGCTTCTGAACAGGGTTTTACTCCCCATGCAATGATACCATGTAGTGACTTCTGGAAAACTGTCCATGGGCATCCGTGCACTGCCTGTGTACACCATGTGCCCCTGTGATTGCGACATGTATATGCAACTGTGTCATGCACGGATATGTTGCATGTGTAGTAATGGCCTTATCACTTTGTCATCCTGACAGGCTTCTGCCCATCGGAAGCATGAGATATGGAAGGACATCGTCCGGGCTGTCCGGTCCGTGGGGGTCTACAAGCGCCGGATCCGCAACTGCCAAAAGAGGTGGCAGGACCTTCGGGGCTGGACCCGGAGGATTGCACGGGTCCAGCTGAAGCTGTCGCCTCCTCGCAGGAGGGGCGGAACACGGACCCTGACCCCCACATGCTCAGGATCCTGGCGGTGGTCTTTCCAGACCTGGATGGGCAGCTGAAGGCCAGAGAGCAGCAAGGAGGGGGTGAGTCAAAGACTGCACTGTGTACTCTGTCTAACATGCTATGTGCCCTCCTCGGGCCTGGTTAAACTGCCACAGTACAGCAGTCATGTTGTCCAGGAGCCATGTCCCTCTATTGTGCACTGCCCACTCCTCATCTGATACCCAGGTGTGGCCCTTACATGCAGGGAATTCTGTCACTTAGGACTGTGTCCTTGCAGTTTGCTTGACTCAAGGTGGGAGACAGCATCTGTTTCCCTGACTCTGTGGTGGGCATCATGGGTGGGTCCATTGCTTACACAATGCCTGTATTCTGACATGTATTCAGCGTGTTACTTTGATCTGTGGTCCAATTGCTGAGCTGATCCACCACATGTGGCTGGGGTATCTGGCACACACCCATGCTGCGGGTGGGAACAATGTTTGGGCCCCAGGAGTATGTATATGACGTGTGTCACACATACTTAGCCAGCTGCCTACAGTCCAGGGCTCATCCCTCATTCATGTGGGGCTGGACAGTCATGCCTACTCCAGGCCATACAATACACTCTGTACTCCCACTCCCGTGTATCAGCGGACACATTGTGCACAGTGATTTGACCCCTCAGGTGTCTGCCTCTGTGTCAGTGTGCTGTAGATTAGTCGCCAGGACTGCTGTGGAGTTTCTTGGTAGGGGCTCAGCATGCCACTGGAGATGTGACCATAGGAGACGATACTTGTGTGACACATAGGTGTCTGATCAGCTGCCCATGCAGACTGGGGCATGTAAATGTGAAGTTCAGGCAGCTGTTCCCCATGCACAGCAGAGTGTGAGGGGCTCAGGTTCAGAGGGTAGTGTCACAGGTCTCCCATATGTCCAATAGGTATGACCTGGACAGATGAGGGTTAAGAGGATGTGTTGTGGGGGGATGTACATGTGCACTTGTGCAGCTCCAGGACTTGCATTCCCCATGACCTACTATTGTGACACAGTGCAGAGTGTTGTTGTCTGGCTGCAAAGCCATACATCACTGAGACAGTGCTGTATGACTTTGCAGGCATGCCTCCGCCATGGCATGTGTCTACTGATTGGTGAGCCTGCAGGGGAGTGACATGTGCTACATGCACACCATAGTGGCGCTGGCTATCAGGACATGGGTGCATCATGGTGTCTGTCGCTGGTATGCATCACATGCATTTCCTATTTGACTCTGGGCATCCCTTTCATCCGGAAACCTGTACTGACTCAGTGGCAAGAGCTGTGATGTGTCCACACCGTGTCCTCTGCACTGTCCAACTACTGTGTACTTGGTGCATGTGTCAACACTGGGGTGTTGCAATCCAACAGACACCAGACAGATGGGTGCAAGGCCATGTGGGATGTGAGTGCCATGCTTGGCATCAGACTGACAATTGACTTCTCCTGTTCAGTTAGGGCACTTTTAGCAATGTACAACTGATGATGCCAGGGCTTGCTCTGTGATGTGCTGTGCTCACAGTGGTGTGTGCGTTATGTGCAGGTGACTGATGTCTGTCTGTATCCCCATTGTTTGCAGATACATCCACGGCCACGGAAGGGGACAGCTCCACGGACCAGGAGGAGCCGGAGAGCCAGACTGGGTCAGCAGCCGAGGAGTGGTCGGAGGGACCCAGTGGCACGGAGGGTGAGGGGAGCCACACCGAGGAGTCCTCAGCACCATCCACCTCAGCTGAGGACCAGAGCAACTCGGAGGATGACTCCCTTGTGGAGGCGGGTGTCAGCAGCCACCACACCCCAGCTAGTGTTGCTGTCCCCGCCACCACCAGCACCACCACCGCCCTCCCATCGGCTCCCATTCCCCAGGTCCGTGGAGGCTCCCATGTCCGGGAGCGTGTTTCCTTTGGGCCAGGCACTGCACCCCTGCCCCTGTGTCCCCTGCTGCCCTGAGTGAGGAGTCTGTGTACCTCCTTCGCCAGCTCCATGTAGGGCAGACAGCCATGCTGAGTGTCCTCCATGCGCACACCGCGCTGTTGACTCAGCTGGTGTCGTTCATGGAGGGCATCTCATCGGGCATGCCTGACCTACAGAGGGGCAATAGGTCCATGGACTCCTCCCTGACGGCAGCAGTGTCCCTCCTCAAACGGTCCCTCACCCCTCCTGCCTCTGCTCCATCCACACTCCCCAGCACCTTACCCGTCCCAAGCACACACACACCGGCACAGGCACACACCAGCACACACACATCCAGCACACTGACACACACGCCAATGACAAAACGCACACGCACGCACATTCAGGGGACTGAAGCCAGACTCACAGGGGATGGGGCCCTGGAACACACACACGCATCCACATGCACTGCGCAGTCCTCAGTTCCCTCTCCCTCCAAAGCACCCTCCCTTGCCTCACATGCAACCCCAAAGTCACAGCAGCTCTTCCTCTGTGACCTCGGCCTCTTCCCCACCGATGAAGCTGCTCCAGCATCCCGGGGAAGAGGAAGCCCACCCACACGGAGCAGAGTGCCCCTCGCCCCCGGACACCCTCCCCCAGGCGCAGACGGACTGAGGCCCCCACCCGCAAGTCCCCCGGAGTGGTAAGAGCAAGACCCCGCCACCGCCCTGCAGCTCAGGCACAAGGTCTCCGTCCTCCATCCCTCAGGCCCCCACTGCACAGGTGCCCCCACCACACCCTGCCCCAGGTTCCCCCACCCACAGATATACCATCCCCAAGATGCTCCGGCCTTCTCCCCCTGCCACTTGCTCTCCCAGCACCACACCCCCCGCTGCGCTTGTCTGTGCCACTGATGTGGTGAGGGTGTCCTCCCCCTCTGTCCAACCCACCTTGCCTGTTCCCCATTCTCCTCCCCTGGAGGTAGGCACTGCAGTGGAGTCCACTACCGCCCTGTCTGACTTGGGCACTGCAGTGGCAGACCTGTCCACCCCATCTGCAGGGTCCACTGCAGTTGTGCCGGCACCCACGACATCTGAGTCATGCCCCCCAGTTGTGCCGGCACACACCATGTCAGACACCTCCACTGCAGTTGTCAGTGGCTCTCCAGCACCCACCACCCCTTCCCTGACTCCCCCTGGTGAGCCCTGATCCTGTCCCTGCGGTGCCTGGCCTGCCCCCGGTTGCCCCTCCTAGTGGATTGTCCCTGGTTTTGTGCAGGCATGCGTAGGGTGACATCTGCCAGTGTCACCCTGTTTGAACTTTGACAATGGACTGGCCATTGGCCTTTGCTCTAATTTCTTCTGGACGTCGTTATCAAACAACACATATGCTGAATAAAGCAACTTTCTTTTCTCTAGTGCTCATGTTTCAGATGTACATGTTGTTGGTGCAGCTAACCATGCCCTTGCTGCAGTGATGGTGATATCTGGTATCATGATTATGAAGTGTTACTGTGCAGGAACCCATGTGGTCCAGGGGGAATGTGTCCTATCATGTGGTGTATCCATGTCATCAATAGCAGCATCTGAGGGTGTCATGTGTTCAGTATTTGGCAATGGGTTTCCTACTTACATTGGCAATTTCATATCTGTGGCTTCCACCCCTGCACATCTGTTGTGCCTGCCATCGTTGCATTTGTCTACTTCCCTGACCGTGTTGCCATCTCCAGTGGACATGCAGGTTTGGGCATCAATGGGGAGGGACTCATCCGTGTAGTCAGTGCAACATTGCTATACAAGTGTGTTGGATCTGTGCTGATGATTCCGTTGGCACATCCATGACCAGGCTGATGTGATGGGAGCCCTCATTTGGTGCTAATTGTTGATTGTGTGACCAAGTGCTCAGCTGACATGATGGGGCCCTACTGAGGCAACATATGGCACAGCTTTCCTCACACAGGAGTGGAGTCCCCTCATGGCAGTGTGTACACGTGTGACATTGCCTGCGCCCAAGGTGTGTGTTGTATGTGCATGTCTGTGTGTTCACTTTCATTCATCTGCGCATGCTGTGATCCCTAGTGTTGTACCTGTTTGTGATGCTTGCTGACTTGAGCTATGTTCCCCCAAATTCTTCTCCCTGTGTTCTCTGTGATGTGGGTGCATGGCACATTACTGGTCATCAGGGTGTCACCCATAGGTGTGTTTGCTGTCAGGGCTGAGTTTGTGTGCAGACGCAGATGGGTCACAGTCAGGTTTCCCCTTGGCACTTGTTGTTTGCCCCTGTCATGTGATTTCCAGTTTGTGTTATCTTTCAGTGATTGTGACACGTTGTGTGTGTGACTGCTGGCACTCCTCAGGGTCCGGGCTGCAATGTTGGTTGTTGTCTATGTGTGTTCTTTGTGGGTGACCTTGGCTTCTTCATTGGTGTGTGACTGTGGCTGGGATCCCATTGGTCGGTGTGGTATTGCCGTCATGTCCATGTACAGCGTAGTGTGCAGTGTGTCAGACATTCAGGAGTCTTGTTGAGTGTCCATGTGTGATGTGTTTCTACACCTTGGTTCCCACCCACCACCCTGGAATAGTCATGGGTGCATGTGCAATGTCACCAGTGCATGTGTACGTCACTGCTGCACATTGTTGGAGGTCGAGGGGTGTGGTGTTGAGTGTGTGCAGATGAGAGTTGTTGCCCGGCTAGGCCCCTGCCTCCATGTTGGCCTTGGCTTACTGGCCATGCTGATTGATTTGTGCTTGTGTAGGTGTGATGGTAGTTTGTTGCTCAGGACACCTGACTGTGGTTCACAGTGTGAACGACATTTAGCTTTGTCATCACAGTGGTATTTTTATTCAGCCCAGGGTCACCACATTGTGGGGGCCCTGGGGGTGGTGCTGTGGTGTGTCTGTGACTTGCTGTGTCAGTTGTTGTTCCTACGTGCCTGTGTGACATGTGTGTTTTGTGCTCCCTCTCACCTGACAATGCCTGCTTGCCCACATAGGGGATTTGGATCCATGAGTTACCTTAGTGTGGCAGTGTATGCACATCTGTATGATTGGTATTCAGCTCTCCTCATGTGTTGTGTGGTTGCCTGGGGACACTGGCACCCCCACCCCTCACCTGCTGTGTATGATGACAGTGTTGGTCTGCCTGTTTGTGTTTGTGCATCTGCACCACTGCATTGGCATATCTTGGGTGTGCCATTGGCTGTATGTTGTTTGGTGTGTTTCCCCTGCTGTCCCTGGGACTCCTAGGTCATCGGTCAGCACAGTGATCATGGTTTGTGTGTCCCATTGCTGCCATGGTATGGTATCTGTTCACCTCACATCTGCTGTCTCCACAGGGTATCTGCATTTGTGTGCCCATTGGTGCAAATATGTGGTTCTGCATTCTGATGGTCACTTCTGTCATTGTGTCATTGATGACTGTTGACGGTCTCAGCCCCCATGGGTGTTGTTTGTCTGCACATGGCCAAAGGAATGTTTCATTTGCACTGCAGTATTTGGCTCCCCCAATTTATGTTGCAATGGGACACATACACTACTTTGCCACGGATGAGTTTTTGGTTCTGTGACCAGGAATGATCCATGCAGTTTGGCAGTTGCAGCTCTTTCTTTGTCAACAATTACCTTTTGGTCACTGTGATGATGAGGGTGTAGACCCCATTGCCACAATGGTCAAAATGTGCTTCAGCTATGGACCCCACACTTGCCTTTTGGTCACTGTGATGATGGGGGTTTAGACCCCATTGCCACAATGGTCAAAATGTGCTTCAGCTATGGACCCCACACTTGCCTTTTGGTCACTGTGATGATGGGGGTTTAGACCCCATTGCCACAATGGTCAAAATGTGCTTCAGCTATGGACCCCACACTTACCTTTTGGTCACTGTGATGATGGGGGTTTAGGCCCCATTGCCACAATGGTCATGGGCTGCTTGCATTGTGGGTGCCACACACATATATGTGTGGCACATGTGCTAGGGGGTCACATTGTATGTTGAAAGTCATGTTCGGTGTTGTAGGCATTTGACACAGCCTACACACGCTTGTCATGGTGGTGGGGGGATGTCTTAATCTTGCATTCCCTAGGTTGTGGTGTGCTTGTTGTGTCATGCATTGTCCATCCTATGAGTGGGGGTGGTAGTAGTGGTAGGCATCCAGCCCCCCTGGGTGAGGGTGGTAGTAGTGGTGGGCATCCTGCCCCCTGGCTAAGGGTGGTAGTAGTGGTAGGCATCCTGCCCCCTGGCTAAGGGTGGTAGTAGTGGTAGGCATCCTGCCCCCTGGGTGAGGGTGGTAGTAGTGGTAGGCATCCTGCCCCCCTGGCTAAGGGTGGTAGTAGTGGTAGGCATCCTGCCCCCCGTGGGTGAGGGTGGTAGTAGTGGTGGGCATCCTGCCCCCTGGCTAAGGGTGGTAGTAGTGGTAGGCATCCTGCCCCCCGTGGGTGAGGGTGGTAGTAGTGGTGGGCATCCTGCCCCCCTGGCTAAGGGTGGTAGTAGTGGTAGGCATCCTGCCCCCCTGGGTGAGGGTGGTAGTAGTGGTAGGCATCCTGCCCCCGTGGGTGAGGGTGGTAGTAGTGGTGGGCATCCTGCCCCCTGGCTAAGGGTGGTAGTAGTGGTAGGCATCCTGCCCCCCTGGGTGAGGGTGGTAGTAGTGGTAGGCATCCTGCCCCCGTGGGTGAGGGTGGTAGTAGTGGTGGGCATCCTGCCCCCTGGCTAAGGGTGGTAGTAGTGGTGGGCATCCTGCCCCCGTGGGTGAGGGTGGTAGTAGTGGTGGGCATCCTGCCCCCTTGGCTAAGGGTGGTAGTAGTGGTAGGCATCCTGCCCCCCTGGGTGAGGGTGGTAGTAGTGGTAGGCATCCTGCCCCCCGTGGGTGAGGGTGGTAGTAGTGGTGGGCATCCTGCCCCCCTGGCTAAGGGTGGTAGTAGTGGTAGGCATCCTGCCCCCCCTGGGTGAGGGTGGTAGTAGTGGTAGGCATCCTGCCCCCCGTGGGTGAGGGTGGTAGTAGTGGTGGGCATCCTGCCCCCCTGGCTAAGGGTGGTAGTAGTGGTAGGCATCCTGCCCCCCTGGCTAAGGGTGGTAGTAGTGGTAGGCATCCTGCCCCCCCTGGGTGAGGGTGGTAGTAGTGGTAGGCATCCTGCCCCCCTGGCTAAGGGTGGTAGTAGTGGTAGGCATCCTGCCCCCCGTGGGTGAGGGTGGTAGTAGTGGTGGGCATCCAGCCCCCCCTGGCTAAGGGTGGTAGTAGTGGTGGGCATCCTGCCCCCCTGGCTAAGGGTGGTAGTAGTGGTAGGCATCCTGCCCCCTGGCTAAGGGTGGTAGTAGTGGTAGGCATCCTGCCCCCTGGCTAAGGGTGGTAGTAGTGGTAGGCATCCTGCCCCCCTGGGTGAGGGTGGTAGTAGTGGTAGGCATCCTGCCCCCTGGCTAAGGGTGGTAGTAGTGGTAGGCATCCTGCCCCCCGTGGGTGAGGGTGGTAGTAGTGGTGGGCATCCTGCCCCCCTGGCTAAGGGTGGTAGTAGTGGTAGGCATCCTGCCCCCGTGGGTGAGGGTGGTAGTAGTGGTGGGCATCCTGCCCCCTGGCTAAGGGTGGTAGTAGTGGTAGGCATCCTGCCCCCCTGGGTGATGGTGGTAGTAGTGGTAGGCATCCTGCCCCCCGTGGGTGAGGGTGGTAGTAGTGGTGGGCATCCTGCCCCCTGGCTAAGGGTGGTAGTAGTGGTGGGCATCCTGCCCCCTGGCTAAGGGTGGTAGTAGTGGTAGGCATCCTGCCCCCCGTGGGTGAGGGTGGTAGTAGTGGTGGGCATCCAGCCCCCTGGCTAAGGGTGGTAGTAGTGGTAGGCATCCTGCCCCCTGGGTGAGGGTGGTAGTAGTGGTAGGCATCCTGCCCCCCGTGGGTGAGGGTGGTAGTAGTGGTGGGTATCCTGCCCCCTGGCTAAGGGTGGTAGTAGTGGTAGGCATCCTGCCCCCCTGGGTGAGGGTGGTAGTAGTGGTAGGGCATCCTGCCCCCCGTGGGTGAGGGTGGTAGTAGTGGTGGGCATCCTGCCCCCCTGGCTAAGGGTGGTAGTAGTGGTGGGCATCCTGCCCCCCGTGGGTGAGGGTGGTAGTAGTGGTGGGCATCCTGCCCCCCTGGCTAAGGGTGGTAGTAGTGGTAGGCATCCTGCCCCCTGTGGGTGAGGGTGGTAGTAGTGGTAGGCATCCTGCCCCCTGGCTAAGGGTGGTAGTAGTGGTAGGCATCCTGCCCCCCTGGGTGAGGGTGGTAGTAGTGGTAGGCATCCTGCCCCCCGTGGGTGAGGGTGGTAGTAGTGGTGGGCATCCTGCCCCCTGGCTAAGGGTGGTAGTAGTGGTGGGCATCCTGCCCCCTGGCTAAGGGTGGTAGTAGTGGTGGGCATCCTGCCCCCTGGCTAAGGGTGGTAGTAGTGGTAGGCATCCTGCCCCCGTGGGTGAGGGTGGTAGTAGTGGTGGGCATCCTGCCCCCTGGCTAAGGGTGGTAGTAGTGGTAGGCATCCTGCCCCCCTGGGTGAGGGTGGTAGTAGTGGTAGGCATCCTGCCCCCCGTGGGTGAGGGTGGTAGTAGTGGTGGGCATCCTGCCCCCTGGCTAAGGGTGGTAGTAGTGGTGGGCATCCTGCCCCCTGGCTAAGGGTGGTAGTAGTGGTAGGCATCCTGCCCCCCGTGGGTGAGGGTGGTAGTAGTGGTGGGCATCCTGCCCCCTGGCTAAGGGTGGTAGTAGTGGTGGGCATCCTGCCCCCTGGCTAAGGGTGGTAGTAGTGGTAGGCATCCTGCCCCCTGGCTAAGGGTGGTAGTAGTGGTAGGCATCCAGCCCCCTCTGGGTTGGGGTGGTGGCGCGCATTCAGGCCCCTGTGTGCATATGTGGCATTGGTGATGGGCATCCCGCCCCTATGGTGCTGCTGTTGCTGGTGTAAGTATATTCAGATTCCCCGTGTATGTGTGTGATGTGTCGTGTACGTGTTGTATGTGTTTTGTGGTTGGTGTCTGACTTACCTTCTGCGCCGTACGCGTCCGTGCCTGTTCCGGTAGTAAATGTAGAATATTGGTATGATCGGGACGAAGGGATTCATGGTTGGTTCGTGTCGTTCGTCCTTCTCGTTGCTTCGCGTCGTCCTCGTCGCTTCGCTTCGTCCTCGTCGCTTCGCGTCGTCCTCGTCGGTGCCGTGTTCGTCTCGTAGCCGTGGATCGTGTTGTGGCGCGATTCGGAGCTTATGTGCGCCTCTCCCGGATGCTTTGACGTGCCGTGCGTAGCGACGGGTTCGGCGCGTACGGGAAGCGCATCGTACTTGTCCGGCCGGACGGGGCTGCATTTTCCCTTCCGTGCGACTCGATTCGGCGTTTCCGGATTCGCCTCGGTCGGAGAACAGGACCTGGTTTGGGTGAGTACGGCTCGGCCGGAATTTTTGCTGTTGTGCGCATCGTACTTGCTCGTTCGGTGTGCTGTACGGATCGGTCGGGAAACTGGCTTTCGCATGGCTTTTTTCCCGACCGAATGGTATTGGGTGCGCCTCCGACCGAGATCGGAATCGGCCCCAATGTTTCTAAACAACTAGACTCAAACTTTCTGTAAAATATGTCTATATATCTGTTTTACACTTTGTCACCTGTACTTGTGCCTACTGACGTCATCGTGATCTCCGGTGTTGCTGTGAAGAAGGAAAATGCATTTTTGATGTAGTTATTTTGACAACGGAATACAAAGGGGAAAGTTAAATTAGTATCTTATTAAATAGGTATACTGAAACTTTATATAAAAACAAATTCAATATATGTGTTTTGCACTTTGTCAAAAACGCCTGCTATTCATAGTGTGTCCTTGGCAATTGCACGCATAGAATCAAACAGGCACTACCTATGTACTCATAAAATCACCCTGGCACAACTCATGCACTTACGTTATTACCCAGACATTACACACTCACTCACAGACCCATACGGCCACTCACACACCAAGTCACCAACCTATACAGCCACTCACAGACCCACTCTCAAAGTTTACAGATTACAGTTAGGAAATAAAATAAAAAACACCTTTGAAATTCACTGAAAAATCCAAAGGTTACAGGGATGTTATAGTTAGGAATTAGCATTTAAAAACCTTAGCAATTCACTGAAAAAACCAAAGGTTACAGGGATGTTATAGTTAGGTGGACATTTCACCCGTACAAAGCCAGAAAAAACGTGAGAACTACCCAGAGTTCTCTGCTTCTTTTGCATAATTTATGCATTACTCTGAGCCTGAAAAGTTATTGTTTGGACTTATACTGGGTGCTCCCTTGAGTCTGGACAAAGCTATACCTCTCTGAAGAGCTCTAATGAGAGCAAAACATGTGTCAGGGGTTGCCTTTATTCATTTCAGGTTGGCTTGGTTGGTATTTTACCACTTCAAAGCTGTGAAACTGTGCCTGGAGTGGTAAAAGGCTTTTGTCATTTTACTGCTCAGCATGGATAGCACTGTGCTAGTCCTATGCTTAACAACTTTGCTGTAGAAATGGCAAAAGACTTTGTCCCTTTCTATCTCGGTATGGATGGTACTATGCTTTCACCCAGCGCTGTCAGCTGAAAACAGGACACGGACTCCGCTTCGTGTTGATGTTTACTTTTGTTTAATTCATGGCAGGATGACGCGTTTCGCTCACCTCACTGGGCTTGCTCACATAACGAGACACACTTCAAAGCCATCATTTAAAGTGAAACACACACCACGTGATCACCAAAAGGAATAGTCATGAAAGACAGACTATGACTCCAATTACATCGTTTAAAATGAATGCAAATGCAGTTCCTATTATTTGATTTCGTTACTGGTTAGAAACTGTATTTCAACTGTTTTTAATCTTAAAAACACAGATTGGCTAATGCCAATATTGATATTAGTTTCAAACATATTGGTTGATTTCATCCATTTGTTTAAAGCTACCCAAAACCACAATGTGGTTTACTTGTCCTAATATCTGCTCTAATGCTGCTTTGTTTGATCGACACCACATGCTAAAACGAATTGGGTCAAATTCATCATTTAGGAACAAGTAAAGTGCAAAGTGCATTAAAACATCTGATGTTATTATAAAAGTTATTTCTATAACATATTGACAAATGAGGGCAGCGACATGGCTTGTTGATAAACAATTATACCTGCCTAAATGCAGTAAATGTCTATTGCCATTGACCATAGCTCCTTATTGACTACCCTTCAACTATACAATTTCCTTCATTACTACAGTACCTATCTCCGCCTGGAGGTATAGTAAAGTGCATAGTGCAGGTACGCTGTAAATGCCAATACATTTCTGTTATATCTTGTTGTCCTAAAATATGTCAAATCTAGTTCAATACTGTTGAGCATATGCAACATTACATTCACTACAAAATGAATCTACTTGGTCAAAGCTGTTATGAAACGACTAACCTACATACTCCTAACATTCAGTGCAAAAAATTGAAAAAGTGCCGTAGTGCGTGATAAAAGTGCTTAAGTGCTTAGCATAAAACCTTATAACTACTAGGGAATGGGAGAGGCAGCAGCAATTATTCTCTTCATTAAACAGAGCAACCTGCTCTGTTCTACTTCTTATACTCAGTAAAGCTTGAATTATCTCTTGTTAATCACTCTGGGTGGGGGACCCCCCTGGAGAATAATGTGCTTAACAAATGAATCAGGGCTGTCTGCCTAGTAGGTGAAAAAACCCCATCTAGGGCTGTCATGGCATGGATTCTACCTGTTCATCCTCCAACACTGTGTCTCATAAAATCAAATATAGTCGATGGATCAAAGATCTCAGAGCCAGATTATAAGCCCACTGACACTAAAGCTAGTTATGGAGTTCCTCCCCATTATACGTATATATATAAAAAAATCCAAGTTTACAGGGACGTTATAGTTAGGCTCAAATTTCACTTTGTACTTAACCATTGAAATTCAGCACTTATAGTTACTTGAGCTAACTATAACTTATGCTGACACACTGCACTGCTTATGACCTCACATATTACATCACTCATAACATGGTCAGTGCTATCACTGATGACATCTCAAATGACATCACTGGTTATAATCATCTACAGAACCACTCACACACCCACACAACCACTCACACACCCCTTCACAAACCCATTCATGTAGTCACCCACACACTCACTCATACTGCCATTCACACAACCACTCACACACTCAAATACCCACTTGCACAGCCGCTCACTCACCCATACAGTTAATAACAGAGCTCCTCAGTCACTTATACAGCCACTCACACATCCATTTACTCATCCACAAAACCACTTACATACCTCTTCACACATCCATACAAGCACTCACATGCCCAGTCACTCATCAATACAGCCGCTAATACAGACACGGACTGTGCAATACAGCTACTAACACACCCACTTACGTACCCACATACCCACTCAAACAGCCAATCTGCCATACACCCACTTACATACCCAGCCACTAACCCATAGAGCCCCTCACACAGCCACTGAGTCACTGAGGCAGCCACTCACACACACACTCACAGACTCGTAAAGCCACTCACACACTACTCACCCATCTTTACAGCTACTCACAGAGCCACTCACTCGCCAATACAGCAACTCACACAGCCACTCACACCCCCTGTATTCAACCATACAGCCACTCACGCACCCATATACCCACTCACACTCTAATACAGCCACTCACACAGCCACTCAGTCACCCATACGGCTACCTTCACACCCACTTGTTCAACCATGCAGCTACTCACACACCTACTAATTCACCATTACAGGCACTTACATACCCACTCACATACCCAAACAGCCACTTGCACACCCACTCCCACATAGATACGAACAGTCACAGAGCCACTCATACAATATATGTTAGAAATAGTATAACTCATTAGTAGTACATAAACTATACTTATTTAACTTGTTGTACCTTGGTATATATGGTTAACATACATAAACCTTTAGAAAACAATCACAATCACTAGATGATGTCATCAGTGATGTCATTTGAGATGTCATCAGTGATCTCACTGATTATATCATGACTGATGTAATATTTGAGGTTATAAGCAGTGTATTGTGGGGGCGTAAGTTATAGTTAGCTCGGGTAACTAAAACTGCTGAATTTCTCTGGTTTTGTATGAGTGAAATTTGAGCCTAACTATAACGTTCCTGTAACCTTTGCTTTTTTCAGTTATTTTTTAAGATTTTTTTAAAATTCTATTTTCTAACTATAACATCCCTGTAACCTTTGGCCTTTTCAGTGAATTTAAAAGGTTTTTCAAATTCCATATCTAAAGTATTATGTCCCTCTAATGTTTAGTTTTTTTTAGTTAATTTGTGTATTACAATTTATTTTGATTTTTAGTTTAGTTTTTTTGTACTGTAGATATTCTCTTTTTTATAAAAATACTTTTTGTATGTTTAACAACATAAAAATCACTTAATGTAAAGCATATGATCCTTTTAAAATGTAATTTAACAATTTTTATTTTTTTTTATTATTTTTTTGGGGTACTGCGTTACCTTTGTGGATCCTTATGCATAGACAGGCTACTACTCTTTGGTTTTTAATCCCGATCATGTATCAAAACAAATCCACGAGTCCAAATCTTAGATTCGCTGAAAATATTATAAATTACTCCAAATATGTACACTCCTTCATTGTCATTAATGATATCAGTGTGCACATATTTAAAAGTATATATAAACCACCTTATATCTCTTTTTCAAAAAAGTTACCCATTTGACAAGTTTCATGAATCCGTGAATTTACAGACCGGATTCGTGAATTCACTGGGTTACACACCCAAACCTTGCCTTCTGATTGGATATATTAAGAACCCACCCTTGCACATGGAAAGGAAAGGAACACCCAAAAGCATTTACTTCTACAGTAAAGTCTCTAAAAGGAGGATTGAGAACCAGTGTTGCTCTGCTTTTACACAATGGCTGGAGCTACATCGCCCGTTCAAGATGAGCATCCACAACCTGTTGAGGATGAGAAGGAAGACACACCACCTTGCTGAAAAGAAAGTAATGTGTGGAAGCACTTTACTACTCCTTCTGGGAAAAAGAAGGTAACAGCAAAATATGTGCAGTGTGATTTTTGCAGCAAGCAGTTACCCAGAGGCACAGCAAAGAAGTATTCACATGGCACAAGTTCCATGTCGAAGCATCTAAAAAGAATTCATGAAAGGGTCTACAACCAGATGATGATACAAGAGAAAGCAGGTGCAGCAGGACAGTAGACCTCTACAGCAGCCTTAGGAGAACTATGATCACCTACAGTCATTACAATACCAGCTGCCTGTGAGGATTTGAGTGACATGGTTATTCACTGCACAAAATGCCACATGCATGTCGCTGTAAAAATGTCTTCTATGGGTGCATTTCTTGGATACAGCGAAGAAGCATCACTGTTTGTTTTTTTGTGTTTCCAGTGACTACATAATGTTTGTTGAAGAGTGAAGCCAGTTGCTTCTTAGCATTTCCCCATCCTTACCCTTTTTATTACCCTGTTCACTTTTGTACCCAAAAAAAGAAAAAAGTTACAAATCTTTTTAAAAAACCTTTCTAGAAACCCTTGTTAGAACCACCATCCACTAAAACAAAGAGCTAACACTGTGTTTTTAATGTGTCAGTGACTGTATTGGTGTGAGAGTGGGTGTGTCAGTGTGTGCATGAGTGTATGCCCGAGTGTGCTATTGGATACATTAGTGTTTGACTGCGTGTGTCAGTGCCTGCCTTAGTTTATGCCTGGCTGTGTCAGTGTCTGCATTAAGGTCCAGGGAAGACATGGCTTGGCAGTTCAGGCAGGACTGTTCCCATGAGGCACAGGATCAAGACTGATTTGCATATAGCTGTGTCTGAACTGGGGTGGCGAAGTGAGCTAAAGAACGATGATGGATTCAACCCAGATGTGTGACTGGGGGTGAGTGTCTGAAAAGTTTCAGCGCTCCGTCCATCATCTCCTTGTGTTTGGTTTGTTCGCCCTAAGTTGGCAGTGTATGCCCAGACGTGGGTTCCTTGCTCACTTTGCCACTGGATTCAAGCTAGCCTGGCTGATGAGGGCTGTTAGCCCGAAACCGGTCCCAGGATGCGTGTTTCCGGTCCAGGGAAGACATGGCTTGGCAGTTCAGGCTGGACTGTTCCCATGAGGCAGAGGGTCAAGACTGATTTGCATATTGCTGGGTCTGAACTGAGGTGGCGAAGTGAGCTAAAGAGCGATGATGGATTCAACCCAGCTCTGTGACTGGGGGTGAGTGTCTGAAAAGTTTCAGCGCTCCGTCCATCATCTCCTTGTGTTTGCTCTGCATTAAGGTATACCCAGGTGTGTCAGTGTATGCATTAGTATCAACCTTGGTGTGTCACTTTTGGCATCAGTGTGTGTATGGGTGTATTATTGGATGCACTAGAGTTAAATTAGGTGTGTCAGTGTCTGTGATGGTGTATGCATGGGTATAGCAAAGTCTGCTTTTGTGTATGCATGGATGTGTCAGTGTATGCCTGGGTGTCTTATTGGTTGCATTATTGTTTGGATGGGTGTGTCTGTGTCTGCATTACTGTATGCCTGGATGTGTCAGTGTCTGCATTGGTAAGTCCCAGGTGCATCAGGGTGCTCCTGGGTGTGTTATTGGACACAGTAGTATTTGGTGGGGTGTGTAAGTGTCTGCAGTGCTGTTTCCCTGGGTGTGTCAGTGTCTGCATTGTAAGTTTCCGGGTGTCTCAGTGTGTGCATCTGTGTGTGCCTGGGTGTCTTATTGGGTGCATTAGTGTTTGGCTGGGTATGCCAGTGTCTGCATTGCTGTATGCCTGGGTGTATCAGTATCTGCTTTGTAAGTCTCTGGGTGTGTTAGTGTATGCATATGTGTGTTCCTGAGTGTGTTAGTGTATGCATCGGTATGTGCCTGGATGTGTTAGCAAATGCATCAGTGTGAACCTGGGTATGCCAGTGTATGCATCAGTATGTGCCTGGGTGTGCTATTGGATGCATTACTGTTTGGCTGGGTGTGTCTATGTCTGTATTGCTGTATGCCTGAGTGTGCCATTGTGTGCACTGGTAAGACCCTATGCGTGTCAGTGTTTGATTCAGTGTGTGTCTGGGCGTGTTATTGGATGCATTTGTTTTTGGCTGGGTGTGTCAGTGTCTGCATTGCTGTATGCCTGGGTATGCCAGTGTCTGGAATGATAAGTTTCTGGGTGTCTCAGTTTGTGCAGCAGTGTGCGCCTGGGTTTCTTATTGGATGCATTATTGTTTGTCTGGCTGTGTTAGTGTCTGTATTAGTGTGTTGTTGTGTGTGTACCTGGATATATCAGAAAGTATCTATGTATTTGAGATGTTGTATCAGTGTTTACTGGAATGTCTAAGTGGCTGTATAAGTATGTGACTGGGAATGTCATTATCTGTATGAGTATGTGCCTGAGTGTGTCATTTTCTGTATGGGAGTGTGGCTGGGTATATCAGTAGTTGTATCAGTGTGTGTCTGGGTATGCCAGTGGCTGTCTCAGTGTGTCCCTAGGTGTGTTAGAGATTGTATCAGTGTGAGCCTGGATCTGTCAGTGACTGTATCAGTGAGTGCCTGGGTGTGTCAGTGGCTGCATTGGTCTGTGCATAAATATATCAGTCTCTGTGTAGTTTTATCACTGTATGACTGGGTATGAGGGTAGCAGTATTGGTGTATGTGTTTGGGTGTGAGAGTGGATGTATCAGTGTATAAACTGGGTGCATGAGTCACTATATCGGTGTGTGCCTTGGTGTGCGAGTTACTGTATGAGTGTGGCAGTCGGTGTGTGCCTGACTGTATGGGATTTTGAGTGGTTGTATGAGTGAACGTGTGGGTGCATCAATACCTGTTTAAATTACTCTATAAATGTGCAAGTTCATGTATGAGTACCTGTGTGGGTATGTTTGTGACCTATAACTGAAATTACTAATATAAATGTTTATAACTTTACAAATACATTTTCTTGACACATTACGAAACAATTTTAAGCAAGCAATTAACAAACAAACATAACATAACTTAATTAACTATTTACAAATACAGTTGTGTGCACAAGTGCTTTAGGAAGCACAATACAAAGTAATGTTTTAAAGCATCTTACAATACCATCAAGGTAGAAAAAAAATTATAGATAAATATCTGTGCTGCAATACTTGCAGCAAGCAGGTATCCAGGGGCACTACAAAGTATTAATTTTATAGGACAACTTCCATGTGGAAGCACTTAAAAACAATTCCAGAAAGGGGCTACAACTAAATCATGCAGGACAAAGTAGGTGCAGCAGGACGGTCTACCTGTACAGTACCCTTGGGAGAACCACCATCAGGTACAGTCATTAAAATAGCACCCGCCTTAAAAAATATAAGTGAGATGCTTACTCACTGTGCAAAATACCACATGCTTCTCACCGTACAAATTTCTTCGGTGTGTGCATTTTCCTTTTTTTACTCTTCTCAGTTTCTATACTCATACACCAAAAGTGATGCACTGTTTAAGAATCATCAATGAACAGCGGGGGAAAAACAATCATAAGTATTGTACAAAAAAAACAACTTTGTTTCTAACTCTGAGCTGTGCAGAATATATATGGGATAACTTACATAATTTTTACACACAAATTACAACATTAAAAACATCAAACTCAAGACACCAGGAGAACCTTGCTCTTTGGATCCAGCAAATGTTTGCAGGTGCTTTAAGCACAGACATGCAAGTATGCTGTCCTTCATCTGCAACAAAAATAAATCCACTTCTTGGCAAAATTACTGATTTGTGTATGCAAAAGGAGTACCAAGCAAGAGGTGCTCCTCATATTCATATGCTGTTGTGGGTAAAAGATGCACCTAAATTGGGAACAGACAGAGAAGACTCTATACTTTCTTTCATAGAACAGTTTTTTACATGTAGCATTCCAAAAGACACTGAGTAAAAAAGCATAAAGCAGGAACTACTGCATTTCCATTCACATTCAAAGTACTGTCAGCAGAAATATTTAGTTGTTTTTTAGCTCCCTGTTGAATCTTCATGTTTTTTACAGCATGAAGCCGGTTCTTTATTCCCAGTTCTCTTTGAAAAAAAAGAAAAGGTATAAAACTGTTAGAAAAAGCTTCTTAAAAAACAACATTACTTTTTACAAATATTTCATAACTACCCCACTAAATACTCCTAGGACTGTCCCTATATTTCAACCTACAATTCTCTGGGGTGAATTCATACTTAGGGCCCAATTATCATTCTGGCGGTCCGTGGATGCGCGGCGGTGGAGGTTTTGACTTGGGTGGTCAGACCACCATGGGACTGCTGCCAGGGAACCACTGTTCCCTAGAGGTGTCCCGGTGGTCCAGAGGCCGCAATATGCTTTGTGGGAATGCCTGGTCCTGCCAAGCATATTACGAGTTTTCTCTCTGCTGGCGGTGTCATGGAAGTTCTTACTCCATGAACACCATGGTGGAGAGGAAACAAAGGGGGCCCAACAGGGCCCCTGTGCCTTCTACACATGTGGATACACACAGGGGGGCACAACATGCCACCCTGTGTGCATGCAAACCAGTTACTGCATGGCATGAACTTTCAAGTCCATGTCATGGAGGAACCTTGTATGGTGCTCCCATTGCGGTGCCTTTTTGAAAGGCACTGTCGCCTTTAAAAGAGTCAACACAGCGGGAACCGCCATGCTGCCCACCCGCCAGACCACTTTTAAGATGTAATCCAGCTGGCAGGCGGCAGCGACTCTTGGCCGTGCGGGGGCACATGAAAGGTGTGCCACCTGCACTGCCAAAAGTCATGATCAGGCCCTTACTGACAAGGGCCTCCTTCATAATGGGATACCTCAATCTCTTCCCCTTCTTTAGGGCCAATAGGGTATCCCTTCCATCATCAGGAATATGACTCTAAAGGCCAGCTCCCCAATACTCCTCAGAGATCATCTGTACCTCTAGGGTTACTTCATATCCCTGAAACAACCTGTCTATATCACCCCCCTCCTTACAATCAGGAACCAAGTCTTTGGGTAAATGAATTCTTTGTTCTGCACTGGACACAGAGGTTTTGCGCCCACTATTTTTGCTAGACTCTAAAAGCTATCTGGCCTTCAAGTCCACCTCCTTGACAGTCACTTCAGGAGCCAGAAAGACTCTTTTCTCCAGCAAGGCTCTTTCAGCTTTTATCTCCTGAACAGCCAGATGGGCCAGCTGCAGCCTCAGTTTCCTCTCAGCCTGTCTGTCCTTGACCTCCTCAGGGGACTGGGTTTGGAAGTAGACACTACTTTCTGCATCAAATCCAGTAGGGAACTCTCTCTCAGTGGGGGATCCCCTCTCTCCTCTGGAAACTTTTCCTAGTCATTTATCTACTATTTTCCCTCCTTCTCAGAGCCAGTACCCTTAGGAGCCCTGATTTTAAGGTCAACTACAATCATGGTTCTCCCTTCTCAAGAATGCTGAAGTAATCCATTTAATACTCTTCCTGTGGTGCAGATGGCATTCTGCAGATGTCTTCCCAGACTGTAAGGGCAAACTAGTACTCGAATTTGGATGTACAGGGGAGTAAATGGGTGTGTGAATGGTCTTATGGGTGTGTGAGTGAGTGTGGCAGTCACTGTCTGGCTATATGAATGATGGGTACATAACTGCTTTTGTAAGAGTTTAACTTGGTCTTTGAACACTTCCTGGTTGAAGTGTAAGCCCATCTGTGTAACTTCGCTGTGAGGTTTGGGGGCTTACACGTAGGCCCGATGGGCCCCACGACGGTTCCGCAGATCTCACGAGCAACCCAAAAAATGTTTTTGTGCATTTTAATGCCCATTAAACAGGCTTACACCTCATATATACACAAGGGGTCAGAAAAGCTCTCACCTGAATTGTTCAATTAGTATTCAAGCAACTTTTCAGTCCTGAGGACCATTTCCCAAGATATCAAATGACAGTCACAACTTTTCTCTCAGGTTGCGGCCAGCCAATCAGGGACTTTCTATGGCTCTTAGAGCAGTGGATTCACCTCAGGTAGATCCATGGAGGGTCCATGTCCCTAGGTTTATAAATTTAATTTAAAAAATGTAGATTAGAAATGAAGGTGTATATGGGAGTTTGACAAAACCAGTATCATAGTGATATGAAAAAAAATATATATCAGATGAAGTGTATCTCGCAGAGGGTATGTGTTTAAGATGTTAGTACTGTGGAAAGTTACCATGAGCTATGCCTTTCAAAATGACAATGTTTTAAATGTCTAATCATCATGTCCAGAACAGTCAGATCTATATTATTTGCATTCTGGGAATTGTAGTACTTTTAGTCACATTATTAAGGATAAGATAAAAAAAATGTGCTGTGCCTGTATATGAATTATAAAGTAGTAATACATGTTAGGTATGTATTTGGAAATGTCTGTCAATGTGGTTTTTAACTTATATGATGGGTTTACTTATGTTTCGATGGTGAGGTATGGTTTTTCTGGTTGCAGATAGATATATGTACGATGAGACTCTTGGGTTTAACATTTAGAGAAGTATATATTTTTGGAAAGATGGCCTGGAGGTGTATATCTATTATGAAATCACATATATGTTTACATGGTGATCTACGTTCTTTAAGGCTGTTGACAAATTCATGTATATGGTGAGGGTGGTGCATTTCTTTAAACATGCTATGTTTAAAATTGCGCAGAGTTAATAGTGCAGAATGTCTCTTGAGAGTTCTTGTGCTAGCTTCACTTGGTGTGTAACTTTTCTTTGAGAAATGCTGAATATATGTTTTAAAGACAGAATAAATATTTGAGAAATTATTCAGGTATGCTATTAAGAAAAGCTTTTGGGCCAGATGTACAACTGAAAATTGCGTGTGCAAATGGGTTTACGACCCGTTTGCACGTGCACAACACTATTTTGTGAGTCACAAATAATTTGCGACTCGCAAAATAGTGTTTTGCGACTCACTATTTGGAAGGGGCGTTCCCTTCCTAATAGCGACTCTCTAGCCATGTATGAATGTTTTGCAACCACAATTTACCGCCCTCTTCAAGAGGGTGGTTATGGAGTCGCAAATGGGAAGGGGTCCCCAGGCTCAAAAAATATTTTCCCAGGGACCACTACCTGCCCTTAGAAAATGAAACGAAAACGTTTCATTTATTTTATTTTAAATGCATCCCGTTTTCTTTTAAGGAAAACGGGCTGCATTAAAAAAAAAACTGCTTTATTGACAAGCAGTTCCAGACATGGAGGTCTGCTGAGCCCAGCAGGCCACCATCCCTGGGAGGGCCAGCCATTCCCAATGGGGTCGCAAATTGCAAGTGGCTCATTAATATTCATGAGCCTTGCATTTTGCGACAAAATTGGGAATCGCAATCAGTGTCTCTGACACTGTTTTACATTCCAAATCGAATTTGAGACTCGCAATTGAGCGCAAATTGCGAGTCGCAATTTGGAATGGTCGTACATCTGGCCCTTTGTGCTTTGAAACAGTGAGAATTGTTGCTTTCAGTTTTAGAAAGTTAGTGATGCATGTGCACACTGAGTAACAGAGCAATGTATGCTCCTAGAATGCTGTGTATCCAACTTTATATCAAGTGTGATACCTAGAGTTCACTCAAACAATGCTCAGTAGAAAAGGATCGATACACTAAAACAGGTAGTTTTATACTGACAGAAGGACTTAAACAATGAATCATAGATATAGTCACAGCTGTTGTGTATTTAACAGCAATGGAGGGACTTTCACAGTAAGCCAGGCACTACTCAGGCACTCATTTAATCACCCAACCCCTACTCACGTATCCATTGAATTACTCATGCACTGTCTACACACTTATTCAATTACCCATACACTACATATGCACTCTTGCAATCACGCTGGCACTAATTATGTAGTCATTGAACTACGCAGGCATTTGTCTTGAATTCATCCAATCACTCAAGCACTAACCACTCACTTATACAATCACCAAGGCTGTACCCATGCAGTCATTCAAATATACAGGCACAACCCATGCAGTTATCCAATCATCCAGGCACTACCCATACACTCATTCAATCACTCTAGCAGTACCCATACACTCATCCAATCATCCAGGCACTACCCATGCAGTAATACAATCACACAGGCAGTACCATGCAGTCATGCAATTATGCAGGCAGTAGCCATGGACTCATTCTATCAGGCAGGCACTACCCATGCAGTCATACAAATATCCAGGTACTACTCATGGACTCATCCAATTCGCCAGGCACTATGCATGCAGTCATACAAATACCCAGACACTAATTATGCACTCATCCAATCACCCAGGCACTAACCATGTACTCATCCAATCACTCTGGCACTACCCATACAGTCATCCAATCACCCAAGCACTACCCATGCACATATCCTATCATCCAGGCACTACTTATGCACTCATCCAATTACTCAGCACTACACATGCAGTCATGCTATCACCCAGACACTAGTTATGTGCTCATCTAATTACCCAGGCAGTGCCTATGCACTAATCCAATTATCCAAGTACAACTCATGCATTCATACAATTACCCATGCAGAACTCATGCACTCATAGAATCACCCAGGCACTACCTATGCACTCATACAATCACCCAGTCACTACCCATTCACTTACACAATTACCCAGGCATTACCTATGTGCACATCCAATAACCTAGCAACTACTCAGGCACTCATGCAATCACCCTGGCACGTCTCATGCACTCTTACAATTACTCATGCAGTACCCATGCGGTCATCCAATCACTCAAGCACTATCCATGCACTCGTACAGTCACCCAGGCACTTCCCATGTTCTTATGTAATCACCCAGGCACTACCCACTCACTTAACCAAAAACACATGGGTAGCAGCCATGCACTTATGCAATCACTGAAACAGTACTCATGCACTAATTCCATCTGCAAGGTGCTATGCATGCTCATAAACAAACATGTAGGTACTATCCATGCACTCAACATATCAGCTATATACTATGTATGCACTCCTGCAATCATCCAGATACTACAGTTGTACTCATTTAATCATCAATCCACTATCTATGCACATATTGAATCATTGAGGCATTAGTTATGCACTTATCTAATGATTCAGGCACTACTCATGCACTCATCCAAAGACAAGGACAGTACAAATATATGCATCCAAACACGCAGGCAGTAACTATGCATATATGGAACCTCCCAGGGAGTTCTGTTATACTCAGGGAAGAAAAGATTAGTGAATATAGCTAATTTTTGTACAGTTTTTAGCAGAGAATGCATACATACTTCTACTGTAGAGCCTTTCTTTAATGCAGAAAACTATCTCCAGTTGATACACTTGATAAAAGAGAACAAATTTATGAAATGAAAAATGGCACTGCTATAGCGAAAGAGGTGATGTCTAGAAATGTAGAACAAGTTATTGCAGAACAGGTACAGGTAAGATGTATCCAGGGCATGTATACAAATAGAATTGTAGTAATGGTTGTACTACTCAACAACAATCCATTGATATAGTAAGAACATTTCTACATATCTTTCCAAAGCAACCTCTAAAGCACACAAAAAGTACTTTACAAGGATGGGATCCTTGCTAGGTTAGAAAGCATACACATTTGAATGGACACTCACTATCTTGTTTATTGAAGAAAGTGTGCCAAAGCACCTTTCATTATTTCAGAATGTAAGCAGTACACCTTTCAACAATGTGAACTTTACTTATGAGGTTGCAGAAGTTAGAATTCCTGCTTTATGTTTAGGAGAAAAGAATAGAGCACTTTTGTATGGTACTGTGGCAGAGGTAGAAAAGGTTTGTGATGATGTGCAGTTTTGTTTCTTTTGTGCAGAACAGGACTCCACTGAAATTGAAGAGTTGATATCATGAAGAGTTGCAGAGCATGGCACAGGTATTATAGTTGACAGCTTTGAAGAAGAGATTAGAAAATGTAACACAGTGTGCTCTGAAAAACCAGAGTATGTTTGTATATGTTGTGAACACACTCTCTACAAGATTGAAACATGGACTGTTGACTTGTATATAAAAATTGAAAAAGAAAATAATGATAACTGAAGAAAGTTTACTAGGTACTTATTTGTAGAGGAATGCTTTCTCTTGTCCACACAGCAAGTTATATATAAGTACTGTTACAATAAATTAGCTGGTAATAAAATGCCTGGTAGAGCTTTGCATAAGAAGTTACGACTGGTTGCCATTTCAGAACCACTTCAAGGTTTAAATGTATATGAGTGAATTCTTATACAAAGTATACTTCCATTTCACGCTATAGTTCATATAGAGCGAAAACAGGCAAGTAACCACTAAAAGGTAAAGTAGTGTAGTAGATTACTAGTGTTTTCTCAAAATGTTCAGCAGGATGCTTAAGAATTTTTGGTGGTAATGTTAGGACTATCAGACAAAGAGGATGTCAATGTCAAAGATAAATTTGGTTTAAGTTATAAATGGAACCATAATTGTGAACACTGAATTCACCTCTAGCACTGAAATTAATTTGCGATGATGTCTCTATTTGATGTTACCAGATTGTAAAGCTGTGGCCTTTAAAAATGTAATCAAAAACGCCCATGAAGATATGATCTGTCTAAACTGCAGATTGGAACTTTGGTGTATATTGTTACTGAAACATATGAGAACAAGTTTCATAAGTATAGCAAACATATTTAATGAAGGGGTTAATATACCCTTTAAACACTACACAGCATATTAAAGATGTCAAAGAAGATGGACAGAGTGAATTGACATAGAAATGTGATTCAAATCAAGACTATGTAAAAAGTTAACCAACTTATATCTGCTATTTCTAGAACCGAAGTTGTAAGGATAATTTAGGATAGGAAATTATGCTATTGTGTTGAAATGTTTTTGAATTATGAGTTTCTGAGCCTATTAGGGGTATTGTCTACAGCAAGTTGTTAAAAATGAAAGACTCTTCTTAACTGGAGGAAAGGAATTTATAAAACATTACAGGAATATATTCTGTTAGTACAGATAAAAACTAAATGGAGGTACTATAATACCAGCAGTCGTTAGTTGCACCTAAGAAGTCCCTTCTCCACTTCAACATTTTATCTTGTTTTGGTTGTCAATGTTCAAAATGAAATGCTAATGCATTTTTCTTTGTTTACATTTTTTCAGGGTGCTTGAACTGCTACAATAAAAAAGGAGCAAAAAGTAACTAGTATGGTTTTTCACATTCTGCAAAATTACATCTAGAGACTGCAACTCAGCTGTTACGATGGTGTTACAGTTCATGCTGAAGGTAGCAAAGCTCTTTAGCTGTGGTGATGTTTCACTGCATTTTTTTTACCACTAAGCTAGAACTTTGTTTTCAGTAGCAGCAGCTTGAGGTCTGGAGACTGATCATCCCTCTCCTTTTTTTGCTCTGTGGAATTTTAAGTTGCTCCTTTTCCTATGTTTTTAAGTGCTACAACATGCTTGTTTCACCACATGAACATTATTTTGCTGTGACCTGAGATAATGTCTTCTCACATATGCTGTACCTCACCACTTTAGTTGTGATCTTTGACTTACCAGATATAATAGAGAAGAAATTCCAAGATATACTTTGTTTGTTCATTGCAGGCTCTTCATCAGAAGACTGTTCATGTATAGCTGAGTCCTGCTGGTGTAAAGAACGTCAACCAGTAATAGCTCTTCCTCTGGTTCTTCTCACTCCTTTCTATTTTTGTGGAAATAGTTTTAAAAAGTTAAATACCAGCACCATTTTTAAAATCAGTTTGAATGACAATCCTTAGTTCAATGAGTGTTTGGTAGTTATATTCTGTTTGTTAGTTTTGATGTTTGGATATTTTTTGAAACTTGTTTTTTTATATATGTGTTGTTAAAATAAAGATAAACCAATATGTTACTAACAGATAGACTCAAGGTTTCTGTAAAATATGTCTATATATCTGTTTTACACTTTGTCATTTGTATTTGTGACTAGTGACATCATCACAACCTCTGGTGTTGTTGGAAGAAGGAAAATGTGTTTTTGATGTTATTTTTTCGACAAATGTATACAAAGGGGAAAGTTAAATTAGTATCTTACTAAACAGGTACACTGAAACTTTATCTAAATTATGTCTATATATGTGTTTTACACTCAAAAACACGTAGTATTTGCAGTGTGTCCTTGGCAATTGCAACATCATTATAAAAATCAAAAGTGTCTTGAAATATGATGATTAATGTACTTTTTAAATAAATATATGACAAATACAACAATAAATGGTGCACCATGGAGATGTAATGTTCAATGTCAAAGTTTGGAGAAAAAAATACAGGGACATTATAGTTAGGAAATAGAATAAAAAAATAACCTTAGAAATTCACTATAAAAAACAAAGGTTACAAGGATGTTATATTTATGAATTAGCATTTACAAAGCCTTAGAAATTCACTGAAAAAAAACAAGGTTACAGGGACTTTATAGTTAGGAAATAGAATTTTAAAAAACCTTAGAAATTCACTGATAAAACCAAAGGTTATAGGGACGTTATAGTTAGGAAATAGAATTAACAGAACCTTAGAAATTACATGAAAAAAACAAAGGTTACAGGGACGTAAAAGTAAGGAATTTACATTTAAAAAACCTTAGAAAGTCACTGAAAACAACAAAGGTTACAGGGGAGGTATAGTTACGCTTACATTTCACCAGTACAAAACCATAGAAATACGGCAGTTATGGTTAGCTGAGCTAACCATAACTCATGCCTCCTGCAATGCACTGCTTAGGACCTCACATATTACATCACTCATGACATGGTCAGTGACATTACTGATGACTTTCCATAATAAAATAGTTTTTTGTTTTGCCAATAACTTTGGTGCCATTTGACAAATCTTCATGAAATTTTCAAAATTAGTATGACGCTCAGTTCAACTGCTGTGTTAAAAGTTTGGGGGTGATTTGTGAAGTGGGGGCCAAGGACAGGAGGGGCCTCAAAACGCTTTTCCCCATGTAAATTCCCATAGGGATTTTAGACACGACTATGCCCTGAACTGCTCAACAGAATTACACCAAATTTGGAAGAAAGGTAGCTGTTGTTCCAGACAGCAACCTTTTTGCTCTTTGATATAAATCCATTCAATAGTATTTGAGATATTGAAAGAAAAAAAATTGTTTATCTAGAGTCACCAATCCTCTGCGAATGTATGGTGCAGCTTCACAAATCCTCACGCCAACAGGAATGCAGTGATTGCCTGGCCGCAACATGATTAGAAAGTTGCGGCTGCCATTTTATATAATGGGACACAGTACATGGGTGCTCAAAATAAGTATTGAAAGCTGTAGAATGAATCAGGGTAGAGGAACCCCGACCCTATGGGTGGAATATAAGTGTCTCTGGGGGACCATTTATGTGAACAAAATGTCCCAAAATGATTTTTTTCCATGTGCAGATATTCGCAAATTCTTTGCGAGCTTCAGTGTTGCCCCCTGTCTAACTTCACTGCAGTTTTGTGAATTTTGATGAAAAAAATGATATATACATATATTCACACACGCACTTAGACACTAATGCACTCACTCAGAAACCCACTCACCCACTCTTACTCCCACTGACAGACCCACTCAGACACTGATACACCCACTCAAACATTCATTCAGAGACTCTCATGTCCACTCACAGACCCATTCTGAGACTCATGCACCCACTCAGAGACCTACTTAGAGACTCATGCAGCCACTTACAGACCCACTCATTCACTCACACACCCATTTAAAAACCCACTCAGTGACTCACACACCCACTCACATGCCCACTCATAGACTCACACACCCACTCACATAACAAAGTCTGACACTCACACACCTACTCAGAGACTCCCACACCCACTCACAGACCCACTCATATACTCACACACCCACTGACAGTCACTCAGACATTTATGCACATACTCACAGACCCATGTACCAATTCACATACCCACCCAGACTCACACATCCAATCACAGAGCCACTCAAAGATTCTCATGCCCATTCATTGATCTACTCAGACATTTACACACCCACTCAGATGCTCCTGTACTGACTCACAAACCCACTCAGACACTGATGAACTGATTCATAGACCCACTGTAAGACTTATGCACCTGTTTACAGACCCACTTAGACCCTGACACAGTTACTCACAGACCCACTAAGACACATTCAGAGACCCATGCACCCACTCAGAGACCTACTTAGAGACTCATGCACCCACTTACAGACTCACTCATTCACTCACACACCCATTTAAAAACCCACTCAGAGACTCATACACCCACTCACATGTCCACTCATAGACTCACACACCCACTAACATAACAAAGTCAGACACTCACACACCCACTCACAGACCTACTCAGAGACTCTCACACCCACTCACAGACCCACTCATACACTCACACAAGCACTGACAGAGCCATTCAGACATTTATGCACATGCTCACAGACCCACTCAGACACTCACACACCCACTCACAGACCCACTCAGAGACTCACTCACCCACTCACGGTCCCACTCACAGACTCACTCAGACAGTTTCAGCTACTTCTAAGAGAACACATTATTGTATGCAGTTGAAACAACTGGTCGATGTTATGAAGTTAAAGATGGTAGTCCCATTGCAAAAGAGTAGATGGTTCCTAGGAATGTTGAGGAAGTAATAGCTGAGGAGGTACATGGATGACGTAGACAGGTCCCTGTCTATAAATGGAACTGTAGCAGTGTTTGCAGTGTTCACCAGGAATCAATTGATATATTGAGAACTTACCTACGTGACTTTCCATGCAGAAGTATGAAACTGAAAATTTAAATTTTGCGAGGATTAGAGCCATGCAAAGTAAGGAAGTATAGTAATTTACAGGGATAGGGCATGTCTATCGAGGAAAGTGAGGAGACGCACCTGTTCATCACTTAAAAATGCAAAATTTGTCAGGAGACTTTACTTTGTGAAAACTCCTGCCTGATGTTTAGCAGAAATTAATAGAGGTATATTGCATGGTACCATAGAAGAGGCAGAAAAGGTTTGTGAAGATGTTCAGTTTTGTTTCTTTGGTCCTGAAGAGGTGTCTAGGAAAAAGGAGGAGTCAGTATGTGCAATTGTAGAGGAACAGGACAAAGGTATTGGTATTGATAACTTTACGCAAGAGATTGTAAAGTTTAACACAGTTTCTTCTGAGAAACTGAACTGTGTTTGTATTTGTTGTTGATGCACTCATTACAAAATTCAAACGTTCAATGTGGTTTTGTTCTCAAAAACTGTACAAGAGAATAGAGATAAGTGGCAGGAATTGGCCTTATATTTATTTGTAGAGGAATGCTTTGATTTCTCAACATGGCAAATTATATGTAAGTATTGCCATGATAAGTTTGAGGATTACAAAATGCCAGCCAGAGCAATACATAACAAGATAGAATTAGTATCAATTTCAGAAGAACTGTTAGAATTAAATGTTTATGAATCAATTTTCATATAATATATACACCCATTTCAGGCTATAGTTCGTATGGAGCCAAAGACAGGGAAACTGCCACCAACTAATCTACCGAAAGGCCTTAACTGAAGAGTTGTGTACTTAGCTTCAGATTTTAAACAGAATATTGAAACTGTTGGTATAGACAGAGATGTTGATGAACCTCTTATCATTCTTATAAATGGTGTCCCTACCAAAAGCAAAACAATCTGACAAGCGTTAGTGGATGCTAATAAAGTAAAGAAAACTACATTGTACCTCAAACTAAATAATATTTATTATAAAAATGCAGATGTTCTTGAAGATGTAAGTTTTATGGAGGAAGAAACACTACCAACAAGTGGACAGATTGAGTAAGTGAATAGATGCATATCAGAAGACATATATGAATTCTATAACATGAATCCTTTGCATTTCAAAGAAATGTTTTGCGATGCTATTGATCTCTTTCAACTGAAAAATGCAAAAGGAGCTCCAATGAGTGAGTGGGAGAAACGCTTAGAAGCTTCCTGTTTTCCACAACTATTTCCGACAGGAGCAGGCGGCCGGTATGATGACTGCCCCGTACAAATACTAGCAGCTGAGTACAGGCCAACCAGATTATATTCAGAGGACACTAGATTTCGGCAGTGTATTCCAATTTATATTCCATCTATTATTTGAGAGTGACTTGTCTGGACTATCATACCACATACTGAGGAAAGGAGTCAATCTACAAAATCTCTCTGCAAAGGAATTCTTTGGCAAAGACCATGGGAAGGATGAGAAGTTGGAATACAATTTGATTAATCTGATGGCCTGCCAATGGAGGACCATCGTCGTCATGTAGTATTGAAATGTATGTTGAGAATCCTAGGTGCACCTACTTGGTTCGTGACATTCAGTTGTGCAGAGTACATGTGGGATGACTTACTTGATTTTTTGAGAGAAGCAAACTCGAACATTAAGGACATCAATGTGAAGACAGCAGGAAAACTTTGGTCTTTGGATCCTGCTAATATTTGTAGATATTTTTAACACAGGTTTAACGCGATGCAGTCTTTCATCTGCTCCAAAACAAATCCTCCTCTTGGCAAAGTAACTGATTTCTTTTGGAGTAAAGAGTACCAAGCAAGAGGTGCTCCTCATATTCATATGTTGTTGTGGACTAAATATGCACCAAAATTTAAAACAGACAGTGATGACTCTGTTCCCTGTTTCGTATAGCAGTAAGTGATATGCACCATCCTGAAAGAAAATGTTGAAAAAGGCCTGAGAGAACAAGTTCTGCACTGACAAAAATATAGATGTGGCAAGTACTGTCATAAAAAACACAGGTAAAAAAGAAAGGTTTATACAAGGTGTCATTTTCGATTTCCAAGGCCTATAATTTCCAAAGGAAGAATGCACAGTTTTGTATCTGCAGTCAGACATACACTGACACGACAATCACCGGAAACACACACACAACCTCAGAAGAACAGAGATGTCCAAGTATAATAATGACTATAATCCAGTGATTCTGAAAATGTGAAATGCAACTATGGATATAAAACTTGTTGCAGAGAACTCCATCACTGTTACTTCTTTATGTCACCTTGTACATTAGAAAATCAGAGAAGACAGAGATGAAGGAGATATGGGAGGAGATTTCTGCAGAAAAGTCTCTAACAGAATTGTAAAGCTTCAGCTTGAAAATGCCTTCACATAGGGAGATAGGCTCCTATTAATGTTGTGACCGGTTGAGCTCAGCCAGTTTGTACTCAAAATCAAGGGGAATTGTTTGGATAAGTCTAGGCCTTGCAAGCACATGAAACAGAGTCTTGAAGTCTTTCCCCGAAATTCAGTATCTTACACGGTTTGACCCAGAAAGCAAAGATATTGTGAAAACAAATATGTTGGATACTTACCTTCCAAGAAGTAGTCCACACCTTGAAAAAGTGTGTCTTTATGAGATACTTCAAAACTATAGATATAAAAACAATGCAACAGAAAATATAGATGAAGGGAAATATGCAGTAGTTGGTTGTGACTGATGTTTTGTTTGACATACAAAAGGAAGTTTAATGAACCACCGAACACTTAGTTGCCAGACTCCTGATAAAAAAGAGGAGTTGTTCTATTTGGCACTTCTGCAACTGTTCAAGCCTTGCCCTCTGAATTGGAGTTACTTGGACACTTTGACTGCTACGAAGATCCTTTCATTCGGTGTTCAGTCTTTCCCAACTGCATGAAAATGTTAAATGATGAGATTGAACAGGAGGAAACAACTGCTCCTGAGATAGCTAAGGACAGTTCACAAAGCAGCCAAAGTGCAGGACCTCTAGGTCAAGATCTTCTTGGACAATCAATTATTCAAAATGAACCTGCCATAGCCATGAATGAGGTGGAGACTGCAATGCAACAACCAAGAAAAGAAAGTGTTGATTTGGAGCAGTTAGTTGGACAACTGAATGATGAGCAGAAAGTAATATATATGGAGGTAAAAGAAAAGATTGAGCATGGATTTCTCCACAAGAAGAGTGAAATGCATGTAAATGCTCATCATTTTAGCATCAGTAGTCAAGCTGGCACCAGTAAAAAAACTTCTTAATTGAAGTTCTCACTGCTTTTCTACAGAGGACTACAGTCTCTAATTTGTCTTATGTAGTAATAGCACCCACTGGTTTATCCGCACACAATATTAAATGAATTACTTTACATTGACTTCTTCTGCTGCCTGTGGAACATGACAACAACCTGGAGTACCAAACGTTATCTGGTGAAGCTAGTTATGAAGTCTCAAGAGTACTGAAGAAATTGAAACTTTTAATCATTGATGAGGTGAGCATGGTCTAAAACTTAATGCTTGCCTTTGTACTCTTGAGAATGCAACAGATTTTAAAAACAGGGTATGATGTGCTGTTTGGTGGAAAGCACATAATTGTGTTGGGCAACCTACTGCAACTTACCCTGTCAAAGGATAGCCTATGTTCAAGACACTTCTCCGTGATGAAAATCAGAATACTTGGGAAGTATTGGAAATGTAAATATTTGGCTAAATTTCCAATTTAGGAATATGTGTCAAGAATCTGATGTTGATTATGGAAATATTGTGAAGCACATTAGAATAGGAGTTCTCATCAAAGAGGGAAACGTCAATTAGAAAGTTGACTTATTAAGAAACTATTTCCTACAAGCAAGACAGCACCAAAGCTAATGTTTAGTTTCATTGAAGAACAAAAATAGATTGTGTGTCTAATGCCTACATTCAAGAGTGCTCCAGTTTTAACAAAGAAATATTAAAATTGGAGAAAGAAGACATTTTTAAACTTTCAGCAATAGACAAAATGGAGAACTCTTCAATGAAAAACTACAAGTGAAACTGGAATCATTGGAAAAGTGTGCTTCAGAGCTGCTGGATTAATTACATTTTTAAGTGTTTGCAAGAATTATCGAGTAATTTTGCAAAGAAATTTAAATATTGTGGAAGGATTAGTAAATGGTGCAATGGGTAAAGTGATTGATTTCATCAACTTTCCAAACAGGAATGAGGTTGGATACTTAGCAATAACATTTGATCAGATCGATGGCGTAAAGAACATTGCTAGGAATTGTATACATTTTTTTCTTGTAGGAGACTTGTATGTTCAGCGGCAGCAGTTTCCAGTTTCACTAGCATACGCTGTGGCTATCCATAAATCTTAAGGTTTAAGTATAGATGCTGCTTTTATTAATATTGGAAGTACTATGGGGTCCTCACGATGTCGGGCGGACCACCACCGACAGGCCATTAGTGGCAGTCCGTCCGACATCTGGGAATTGGTCCTACCCCCAGATTACAATACCGGTGGTCAGAGTGCAGAGGTCAGGGGATAGGACTGCCACCTCTGACAGGATCAAAGATCCCATTGGTAGGGCGGTCTGATTCCTAACCCTACAATGGGGGCAGCGCCTGTGCAGGCACCGCCATAGGGATTAAGATATCTCTTTCCGACTGCCTTTTCATGGCAGCTCCACCACCATAAAAAGGCAGTCTGAAAGGGACTTTGGGGGCCCCAAGCTGGGCCACTGCCTCCCAGGCCACTGCTAAGTGGCCTGGAGGGCAATTGTAGTGCCTCCCCACAAATCCATGCACCATGTGCCAGGCACCACGGTGCATGGATGTGTATAAACTGCCTTTTTCCACTTGTCCTGGGCCGCAGCACAAGCCTCTAGTTGAAAAAGGCAGTTTCCGACCGCCTGCATTTTAGTCTAATCATTATATGATGGGCGGGACAACAACTCTTTATCCATCGGTCTCATACCCGCTGTGATGGCAGTCAGTCGCTCGGCTGCATGACTGCCATCGTAATTAGGCCCTATGTTTGAAGAAGGTATGACATATGCAGCATTATCTCGAGTTAGAACATTGTCCAGTCTGTTTTTGGTTGAATTTGATGACAGCAAAGTAAGTGCTGATGCAAGCTGTGTCAATGAGTACAATCGGTTAAGAAGTGTGTGTGCTCCTCATTTAGGACAGTATTCCAATTATGAAAAATGGATACTCTGTCCAAAGCAAAATCTTACAAAGGATTGTATATATATTGCAGAAAAGAAGGAGAACAAGGAATCTATTAAGAAGAAAAAAGAGGAGATTGAGGGAAATATTCTTGGTTACCAGTTGTCTAACCCTTCTGGTGTCAACTGCTATGCAAATGTTTTCTCAATGTACTCTTTTAGTTACCACTTCTATTTAATGCAATTGAATAGAAACCACAGAAGAGATTGTATTTTGCACTGTGTGGTTTGCTCCCACGTTTAAATAGTGATAGGACTGTAATACATTGTGCTTCAGGCATTTTGGATCTAGTAGCTATATGTATTGGATTAGTAGATTTTACCCAGAACACTCAACAAGGTGCACAGGAGTTCATAATTGTCATCCTTGGAGTTTTAAAAGAAGAAATATATATTGATAACTTATTTGGCCTAAGTTACTCATGGAATCATGAGTGTGAAGAATGTTCTTTCATGTCAAGTACTCAAATGTGGGTGATGTCTTCTTAAGGGTCTTCATAGTTCAAGTGTCCTTTATATCTATTACTAGTATTGTACCACTTCTAATAATAATAGAGTTATTTTAAGATATGTTTGTTTAGATCAGTTCAGTAACTACAGGTAAAACAATTGATAAATAATTGTAGTGAGTGCAGTGCCTAGTGTCACTTAATTATAATGACATACTGTGCAGTTCTGTGTTTTTTCTACAATCTATATAATTGATTTTTACCCACTGTTCAAGGATGAATCTTTATACAGTAGATCGTTTATGGTGTACAAGTATGAAAGCTGAGAACAGTAAAAAAGAGGAAAATGAAATGTTTTTTTGTAAAGTAAAATACTATTACATTATAAGAGATGTCTGCTGCTTTGTTTATAATATGAACTTATGTATTGCAGAAATGAAAAGCTTTTTGTGTAATTTTTCATAATGCAATACTAGCTTATATTGATGTTCTTTTTTTTAAATGGATGAATCACACCATCTATTGCAGTAAAGTAATTTCCTAATTATGTCTTTCTGTGTAGATCAACAAACTTACATTGTCAAGGTACACACCAAGGGAGTGACTGATACAGCCACTAAGACATCCAGATATGCACCAATGAAGACACTCACATATTCAGTCATTTACCCATACAGCCACTTACACACCCATTCGCTCACCGATAGAGTGACTCAGGCACCCACTCACTCACCCATACTGCCACTCATGCACCCACTCACTCACTCACACTGCCACTCTTCCACCCACTAACTCAGTGATACAGCCACTCACTCAGCCAGTCAGCCACTCACACGCCCACTCACTCAGTTATATAGCCACTCACACAGTTACTTATTCACTCATAAAGGCACTCACTAGTCACTCAGTCACCTATATAGACACTCACACATTCACTCACTCCTCCATACAACCACTCACACAGTCACTCATGCACCCATATAGGTGCTCACACAATTACTCACCCACCTATACACACACACTCACATACCAACTCACTCACCCACCAACTTACTTAACCAAACACTTACTCAAACAGCCACTTACTCAACCACACATCCACTTACACACCCAGTCACTCACTCAAATAGCCACTCAGTCACCCATACAGCCACTCACGTACCCAGTCATCCATGCACAGTCACTCACACACCCACTGACTCACCCATACAACCACTCATACATCAATTCACTCACTCATACAACTACTAACAGATGAACTCACTCATCAATACAGGTACTCACATAGTCTGTCACTCACCCATACAGTCACTAACACAGGCACTCACTCACCCATACAGCTGCTTACATACATATTCACTCACCCATACAGCCACTCATATACCCTTTAATTCACCCATACAGCTACTCACACACCCACTCACACATGCATACACCTACTCACTCATCTATCTCACTCATCCATACAGCTACTCACACACCCACTGACTCACCCATATAGCTACTCACACACTTTCACTCACCCATACAACCACTCACACACCAACTCACTTACCCATACAACCACTCTGTCATCTACTCACTAACCCATACAGGCAGTCAGGCAGCCACTCACTCGCCCATATAGCCACTCACACATGCCCTCACTCACCAATACAGCCACTCACTCAGCCACTCACATATCCACATAAACACTCACTCACCCACTAACAACGGAACTCACTCACTCATACTCTTACTTATACATACAGACACATACAGTTTTTCTTTTTTAAACCAAGAAAGCTTGTTCTAATGATAACCTTTGTTTTTGTGACCTTTCTGAACCTTTTTTCTTTTTTGTAGTTTTTTAACATTTTGTATTTTTTTATTTTTTTCATTTAAAATGGCAACTGAAAAGATAACGTTTTCACACAAGAAACTCAAAGCTGGAGAAACAAGTGCCATTGTACAATAAAATACAAAAAAAATGAGAAAAAGCAAGAAGTTCAACTTGCATTTTATTGCTTGGTGGATTAAAGGAGGAAGGAGGTCTCAATCCAGAAAGGTTAAAGGCCTCTGGAGAAAAATGATCCTTGAAAAAGGCTATCAATCGTACTTTGTCGAAAAATTGAAGAAGTTCCACTTGAATACCAAAAAAGTTTGTCACTTCAGTCGGCACACAACGTAATCCTTTTTTGAGTAATGATATTTCGTACGAGGAGAGGACATGGTCAGACAAATTGAAAATGGGAATAAGGTCGGTACCAGATGTCTCATCTATTGAAGAGGTCCCCACTGATAGAACTTCCTGTGTGTTTGCCTCTCTCCAGGCTAGAAGTTCCATTGTTGAGATCTGACTCTGCCCCTACCCCGACCACGATGTCCTAAAGAACTGGGGCATCTAGATGTTTTGGGCCCAGTGCTAGGACCCTAACCTGTGTCTTACACTTCAGTAGAACTTGCAGAAGACTCAGAGAAAGTAACCACTTTTTTGTTTTTAAACCAACTCCAGGGTTGGTAGTTTTCAATGTACTGCTATTTTGGTTGTGTATAAAACTTATCAGCAGGGTAAGGATGTGCTTTCTTTGACTGAAGTTATTGATGTCTCTTTGGACTTTATTGCTTTTTTGTTATGTTCACTGTTCTAAAATTCAAAGATTGTTTTATTTACTTTCTCAATAGCAGTATTTGCATCAGAAATCTTGCGGTGGACACTAAAAGTTATGTCCGTGACAGCAGTGACATGATTAGGCAGATCGAGGATATTGATTTTAATTCAATAAGTGAACTACTGGTGTGCTTAGACATTGAGTCCTTATACACCAACATTCCACAGATTGAAGGTATTGATGTAACAAGAGATGTATTGAATAGAAGATCTGGTCCAGTCATTGTACTCCTGAATTTATCATTGATTTATTGACAATCTCATTAACTCAAAACTAGTTTGAGTATGAATTTCGGTACTTTTTAGAAACCAAGGGGACATCAATGGGGGCTTCTTATGCCCCAAATCTTTCAATATTGTTTGAGTACAATTTTTAAAAGAAATACATCTATAACAGTGCCATTAACCCCTTTTTTGACAATATACACCAATGGAGGTGTTATATTGATGATATTTTTTTCATTTAGAAAGATAGTAATCTGAGTCTTGCTAATTTTTTGAAGGGGCTCAATGATTGTTAACCTGTCTTAAACTTCAGGTTCCGTTCTAGTAATGAACTAGTTCACGTTTTGGAACTACCATCATGCCCTTTGAGGGTAAATTAGCAACCAAGCTATACACCAAACCGAGTGCTCAGAATTCCTTACTTCAATATAAGACTCACCATCTGAAGGGTTTAAAAGATGGACTACCATTTGGTCAGTTCTTTGGATTCAAAGAAATTGTAAATTTAGGTCCAATTACATCTGTGGGGCCAACATTCTATCTACAAAGTTAAAGGAAAGAAGTTACCCATCAAAATAGATCAAGTGTTCTCTCAGGAGTGCTTGACACAATCACTGTGAGTATTTGTTGACTCTAACCCTAAAAAAACGATGGGACGGATAGTCTGTGTTACTACCGTCTGCACACAGAGTAATGCTATAACAAGGATTGCTAAGAAACACTGACCCTTGATCCAATCAACTGGTATTACAAAAGATTTGCCATTATTTTCATTTAAGAAGGGGCTGGCATCTCCCGTATTTATCGCACACTGATCAACAATGCCCCCACTTCCTTAGACCGACTGCGGGCTGAATGGGAGGGCTGGGTGGGCACCTTGGATGAGGAGGATTGGCGTGATGCCCTTATGGCTCCTAGGACGGTCACTGCCTCTGCTAGATTGCGCTTGGTGCAACTATATTATTTACATGCTGCATATCTCACCCCGATACGCCTGCACCGAGTCGGATTCAGCCCAACTTCCGCTTGTGCTAGATGTGGTCACGACCCCGCAGACTTTTTCCATATGGTGTGGGTATGCCCCCACTTGGAGCGGTTCTGGGGGGAGATTGAGGAGGAACTCACAGAGGTTTTGGGCTGGGAGCTCCCCCATGAAGCAAAGCACGCGATCCTGGGCATCACTGATGGGCTGGATGGGTCTCGGAACGAAAAATTGTTTTATACTACGGCAATGGTGGTTGCAAAAAGAGACATTGCAGCCTCCTGGAAGCGCCCCGAACCTCTGAGCGTTGGACGTTGGAGGACTGGGGTAGACTGGTGTGCCACGCAGGAGAAGGTTATGTATGAGGCTCGTGGATGTCCTAAGAAATACCGTAGGGTTTGGGGGAAATGGTTGGGGGAGGTGGTTTAGTCATAAAGGGAATGTCCAATTCTATGCTCACATGCTTTCACCAATGTTTGTAAACCAGGTGGTGCTAATTTCCTTTCTTAGTCCTAAAATGTCACTGCGTGAGGCTGTATGGTTGGTGTATTCTTTTGTATGTTGTCAATTCAATAAAACAAAATTTGTTTATCAAAAAAAAAAGAAGGGGCTTAACATAAAGGACCATCTGGTGCGTGCTGCCATGCCTAAGTCTAAACTCCCTGATTTGGCCTCGTCATGGGGCCTTAACAAAATTGTGAGGGAATTTAAATGTGGGCATTGTATATTATGTGATTTGACCTTCAACACAAAACAGTTTGTGCATGGGAATATCACCCACAACTTAATGAATCACACCAATTGAAATTCACAACATGTTGTCTATACTGTCTGGTGTCCATGTAATTTATTTTAGGTGTCACAGACTACACAGAAAGTGAAAGCACGTTTATCACAACACAAGAGTCACATACTTTGCAAGACCCTCACTGCCTCCTTGGTGCCACATTTCCTGGAGTCTAATCACTCACCCAATGATATCAGGTGGCAAATTATTGAGCAAGTATGAAAGCCATTTAAGGGCAGAAATATACAGGCAATGCTGAATAAAACAGAATGTAGCTGGATTTTCAAATGTGACAGTGTCAATACAGGTTTGAATACCATGGATGAGTACAATGCTCTAATATATCATTGAATTTTCTGCACTCCTCCTTGTTCCTGTCTTTGTACCTTTTACATTTAGTATGATGATGTTATTGCTGTCCTTATTGGTGGACAAAATCACTCGGTTCTTAAACTTTATTCAGCTAATTAAAAAAAGCCATAAAAGTACATTTAAATAAAATAGTAGTCCCAATAAAATTACATCACTTTAAAATCGATCATTTAAATCCATACAAAAGACAATTTAAAATCAAAGGCAATCTAATACGAAAAGTATTTTCCTTTTATAGGTGGCATTCAGAATAAAAAGGGCCACATTGTAACATACAAAGGGTTCACATAGTGCAATCAGATATTTCATAGCAGCTTTGTGTGATCGGCTGTTTTGTCTAACAAAGATAGGTTTTAGATAAAAATTCCATAGATTCTGTTAGAATTTACAAAACAATAAAAGGTGCATCGTACTTTGTTTACTTCGTCCATCACATGGACATGGAGTCTGATCAGAAGGGCAGGACTTCATGGTTGGAAAAGCGTTGCGTAGCAAGACGAAATGATGCATCGTACTTTACTTACTTCGTCCATCACATGGACATGGAGTCTGATCAGAAGGGCAGGACTTCATGGTTGGAAAAGAGTAGCATAGCAAGACAAAACGGTATTGCAGACTTGTTACACCAGATAAATAATTGTAACCATTCTCCTCTATCTCATATGACATATGTAGGATGACTGAGGATTTTGTATTGTTAACAGCCAATCACTGCCCAGATCTGTACTGGAAAAAAGTATCTTTAATCATACTCTTAGTCAATGATAGCACCTGGACAGGGTCTGACCATATGGGCATGTTAAACAACATACTAAAATAGGAATTAATATATAATAACCATGGGATACTCAATGCCTTGTCCAAGGCTAAACAATCTAAAATAATAGATCTAGTAAAACAAATATCCTCTTTAGCCCATAATGATGTCTTGTGGATTGTTACCTGCCTTGTTATGTTGGCCTAGGCCTGGCTGCCATGCTGCTTTTCTTTGCGCACGTTACACTGAGCCGGGCCTTCCTCGCCCTTTGCTCGTGCCAAGTTCTTTTGCACTGTCTGCATTTTCTGTTGTTCACCTTTTTGGGCTCAGTCTGCACAAACATGTACAAGGTCGCATAACAATGTATTTCGGTTCTTCCTGATATGGCCAGTCTCGCGCACCCAGACATAACATTATGTGCAATTGCCATGAAGAATTTGGTATGCTTTTAATACTGTGGTTTACTAGCGCTTAACACACTTGGAGAAATCCTTTTCAGTGAGAAGAGCTATGATGTCCTGCTGATGTAATTCTGCATCTAGAGACTGAGGTATGGGGGTTCGCTAGTCAAAGCCCAGAGGTCTTCTATTTCTATAATAAACTATCTTACTGCACGGGGAGGGTGGTAATGTTATTTAGACATTTATCCACTGAGTTATGAAATGCTTTCCCCGTTTGTATTCTATGGAATTGTAACCATGCTGCTTATATTATTCATATGCATTATGCTATTAGTACTGACACGTGTACTGTACATTAGAGCACGTAAGTTGGAATAAACATTTTAACCTATCCAGTGTCTCTTCCTACGCACCTTGTGGACAAGTACGAGTGAGTGACGAAAGAGTGTTCTTGTTTCTGCGAGTCCTGAGATAAAGATACCGTGTTCTGGGTTGTCCAATCATTGGTACTTGGGTGCTAATGGGATGCTAAGCTAGTTGGGTTGGGGTTTTTGGGTGCTACGGTATATGGTAGGCAAACCACTGTATTCCGGGGTCCCATTATCCTGTGCATAGCTCTGTGTATGTGCAGAAACCTTATGACATGGCGCGACCACCGTGGGGCTGCTTATCTGTGAGACGCTTGAGTAGTACTTGTGCTTGTCCACAAACCCCTCGCGTACGCTTCCGGAGGCGTATGTGACGGTAATACCTCCTATATTGAACGTTTTATAGGTTCTTTCAAGCTTGATATTATTAAAAAAGGTTAGTTAACAGACCCATTTTTGTGCTCCCTGTTAGGTTGTCGAATATAATTGTTTAGTAATGGCTGGTGTGGCGATAGCTGCACATAGTCGAGAGCACTCCGAGACCACTTAGCTGTGTATGGAGTGCCCGATACAGGGGTCGAGTTGGTCTTTGTGGTTCAAGCCGATCCGGCTTATCACTTTGAAGTGTTTTACACTTGGATCACTTTTGAAGCGGTGGATGCAGGTGATAAGCTGTTTCATGAATATAAACCCACCGCTATTCCTGCTGCCTATCGACCCTATACTGCTCTTGAAGTGCCTCTCACGGCTTGGCAGCACCGTGTTTGGTTTAATGGCGCCCTACCACAACCAACTACCGCAGTTCGTTTAGGCCCCTTGTCAATTCAGGGGGCCACTTGGCCTGTATTGGCCGGGTATACCCCGCATCCAAATTATCTGGCATTACCGCTTGCGGAACTGCGCACTATGCATACCGAATTGGTGCGAGTGCATCGAGCCTTGGTGACATACGTTACAGGTAGCCTCCATGGAGCTGCTCCTGTAGTCGCAGGCCAACCAGCTATTGCAGCTGGAGTGACTATAAGTCCTGTCATGGTAAATTCTGTGATGGGCAAACGTCCACAAAATAAGGACGACTATCCTTATTGGCTTGCAGAAAAGTTCGATCAGATAGAAGCAGTGTTTCCACATACATCCCCAGTGGATAAACATCGCATCCTCACGATAAGTTTGCCAAAAGACATAATCCCCGATTTGACATCATGTGAAAACTGGGGTAAGGTATTCGCAGCAGTTTATTCAAAATGTTTTGGAACTCCTTCCATGACGGTTCTACCCTCTGTAATTAAAAAGTACAGGATGAACATGGCCCTGAAGCGGCTGTGGAATTAGGGATGAGACTAGTGGGAGTGTTTGATGTAGTAGCTGAGCTGATCCTTGGAAATGTCAAGGGCGATGCTATGAACTTTCAAGTAGCGAATGCTTTGGCTTTGGTCCCAGAGTTGGACAGGCCTCGCGAATTACCGAAAATAATAGCCCGGGCTTATAAAACAATTGGAAGAAATAGCCTAGGCAACAAGCCTTTTGTAAAAATGCAAACTCAATCGCAAACACAGGTTATACAAACAAAAAGTGCATCTGAGAAAGATGATAAACCAGTCTTCACTAAAAAGAGTTGGAGACAGAAAAAACAGGGTAAGCAACAAAAGAAGCCGGGGTCGAGAGGCGCATCCCCAGTTTCGGTTTCTTCTGAACGTACTTATGATTTACGTGATAGGTCGAGGATTAAATCACCAGAAAGGTTTCAGAGCTCTGATACGCGTTCTCCTCGTTCTTCACAGGCCCAGACGTCGTCACAGGCTGGTGGAGGAGGACGGCAAGATAGAGGAAGGGGCCGAGAGGCTCCCCAGGAGCGAGACCAACCTCGACAACAAGTCAGAGGTAAAGCAGAAGACTTTCATCTTCCTCGACCGCAATTTCAGAAGAAAAAGGTTGCCGCTGTCACAGCGAAATATGCCTCAGACCGTGAGAACGAGACTCCAGAATTGGACGTGGGCAGTGACCCTCCTAGACAGCGCCGCGGAAGTTACCATAGTGCGGGAGGCGCTACGTCCTCATATGGAGGCGACAGCAACTGAAACATTCGTTACTGTAGAGACAGCTGACACGAGAGTGGCACCCCTGACAGACTATATAATATAGTCATACAAATTGAAGGTGACATACCGCGTGAAATAAAAGGGATTTTTTGGGAAAATCTAACCTCTTCATATGACATTTTGTTAGCAGAGGTGGATTGGCCACCCCCATTCGTTTTAGCTGCACATAAAGGAGAGGAGGTAATCCTTCCAAGCTTTTCAAGGCATGTCCCAAAAGACAAAGCTGAAGCACTTGCAGCTGAGTGGGCTGTGTACCTGGCACCAGCGTTATACCGCAACCATGTGGGATGGGATGAAGAATCACCTCCTCATGCAATACCTTTGCGGTCACTACCGCAGCCACAACCCCAATATCCCATCAAACGGCAGGCAAAGGCCCCGTCTCAGAAATTCTGACACAGTTGGAATATCAGGGAGTAATTGAACCATGCGTATCACCTATGAACAATCCCCTTTTCGTGGTTTCTAAACCCGATGGATCGTACCGCTTAGTTTTGGATTACCGGCATTTAAATACTCATTGTCGGAACTTTGCGGTGCAAAATACACACAGTTCTGCGCTTGTAGACAGTCTTGTTCGTAAAAAATACAAAACGACACTTGACCTTTCAAACGGTTTCTACACGCACAACCTAGCCCCGGAGAGTGGTCAATGGACCGCATTCACATCCGGTGGTAAATTATTCCAGTTCCGGCGTTTACCCATGGGCTACAAAAATAGTCCGGGTATATTCGCCGCCCGTGTTGTTTCTTTGTTAAATGACATTGATCAAGACGCATGTTCGTATGTAGATGACATCTATCTGACAGACGACGAGTTATATCAGCATTTGTCTCGTGTGGACCGCATTATTCTTGAATTTGCGGAGCAGGGTTACAAATTTAACTTTGCTAAGTCACACATTGCTGAATTTACCGTTCTGTTCTTGGGCTATGAGCTCAATAACGAAGGTAAGGGCTTAGCCCCCATTTCTTGGAAAAATGTGCACATTTGTGCCCCCAAATACTCTGAAGAAACTTCAGTCTTTGCTGGGTTTCTTGAATTTCGGGCGTACTTACATTCCCGAATATGCCCAGCGTATCAAGCCTTTGTATGCTTTGATACAACCTACTTATTCAAGGTCTTGCTGGCTGCCTGAGCATACCTCAATTCTGCAGTCTTTGCAGACAGACCTTTTGGAGTCTAAATATCTTTTGACTCGTGATAACCACACAAACCTGGTGATTAGAATAATTCCGGGGGCGGTGGGATTCACCTATTTAACCTTTAATGAAGGTGATACAGTACCTATCGCATACAAGTCACATCTGTACACTTCCGCTGAATTGCGCTTCACATCTGTTGAAAAAGTTCTGACTGCAGTGCAAATGGCGATTCTAAAAGAACGCGCACTGGCACAGGGTAAGCGGATTCTGGTGGTAACACCCTGTCCTGCCCTAGAGGCAGTAACGAAGGCAAGTGTACCGAACTCAAAAGCAATGCATCCCCGTTGGATACAATGGGCTACATCCTTGACGTCATCAGACGTCACCTTTATTTTCGATTCTTCTCTTCAGACTCAGGAGTTCTTACAGTATGAATTTGTTCATCCTCCTCCTCTGTTTCTATTGCCGCTTGAGGATTACAAATGTGTGATCTACACCGATGGTTCGGCGCAACCGGCCACTGGGTCCAAGCACGCTTATTCAGCTGCATGTGCAATTGTTGCGGGTTCCTTTGTAGATGGAAAGTTCAAATCCTCTGTGGTGCATACTCGCACACTTGGAGATAGTACCGCACAATTGGCCGAGCTGCATGCATTGCTACTAGCGCTTGAGTTCGCTTCACAGGATGAGACCACTCTTATTGTGTGTGATTCTTTTTACTGTGTACAATCATACAATGACAATCTGTTTTTCTGGTCGAAAAACGACTACAAGGACGCAAAAGGGAGCACAATTAAGCATAAAATGCTTTGGGTTCGAGTGGCAGAATTGCAACAACGTCTGCCCCTCACACAGGTAGTTCACACCTTAGGCCATCAGCGGGTGGGCGCACACGCTATTGGTAACGATCTGGCAGATGAAGCTGCCCGTTCAGCAGTAGTCACGTGTTCAGTAGCAGCGGTTACTAGGTCCATGTCTAAAATAGACCCTGTTATATTAGCAGCTATTGCTGCAACCAAGGAAGGTAATAATTACCCTACAGGTTTCCCTTCCAAGTATTCTTACACATTAAGTCCCGATCAGGTTCCTTATGTAACTATACCTGACGTTGGAGATCGGCTGATCCCCAACGCGGACCGCAGGAGTGCCTTGATATCAGCTGCACACGAAGGCATGGCTTCTGCTCATGCAGGTGTGTCAGCTACGGTTTCCATTTTGCAGCAGCGTTATTGGTGGCGTGGGTTATATAAAGACACCCGTGCTTTTGTGCTTTCTTGCGACGTTTGTCAACAGATTAAGCCTTCCACGGTAACACGTCCACCACAAACACCGCTCTGCATTGCTAACAGACCCTTTGGGTGTGTTTACTTGGATCACTGCGGTCCATTCTCATCAGACACTGCCTATAAATACATCTTGGTGGCAGTGGACTCGTGCACACGGTTTCTCTGGGTCTGGCCACAACGGAGTGCTGACGCCCGAAATGTAATCAGGGATTTGCGTGTCTTTGTGGGAATTTTCGCATGCGGCACCTTCCATTCGGACCAAGGTCCAGCGTTTGCCTCTAGGGCTTACAAGGATGCAATGGCTTCGCTTGGGGTGCGGGTGAAATTTTCGTCTCCGTATAGGCCTGAGGGCAACTCTATCGTTGAACGAATGAACCGTGACTTAAAGCAATCCTTAACAGCTAGGGTTATAGGTACTGGCAGGAACTGGCTGGCCCATTTGTATACCGTTCAGCGTGCACTTAATAATCTCCCTAGAAGACCTCTGGGTGGGCGGACCCCATACGAAATGCTCTTTGGCATAAGAATGTTTGTGCCTGACCTTGAGGGTCCAGACATCGCGGCGCAATCCGCCAAGTTTGATGTAGATAACCATTCTGCTATGTTACAGGACTTACAAGAAGCCCGAGACAAACTTGCAACTACACATTTACCTTCAGCCACAGATCCTGCATTGCAGATTCCGGTAGCCGGCTGGCTTCCAAAGATTGGAGAACTGGTTCGAGAGAAGGTTGAAAACAAAAAAGAATTTGGCCCCTCTTTTCGTGCACCGGTTCCAGTTCTGGGCTTGAAGGGAACACGTACAGTTATTTTACCACCGCTTCCTGGTCGTAAAGAGAACAGATACATCTCAGTTGAAAATGTCAAGCTACAGCGCCTGGCCGATCCTGAATAGTGTCACACCAGCGGTCTCTTGTCCTGCCATTTATCGGACATATGTTCATAGTCCATCTGCACGAACGATCGCTGATGCTGTAATTGAGATGGTTGATTTGCCTGAAACTACGATTGATCCCCAACTCTCCACCAATATCGATGAGGACGAGTATACTTATCCTGCATCAGAATCGGTGGCACATCAACCAACAACGCCACTAAGCCCGACTCGTTATTCCTTTGATTCGGATTCCACATCTTCAAAAGTTCCATCCAAGTTCAGTATTTTTATATCCTGGTTTAGAGACAATTTTTTGATTCCCCCTGGACATACATCTGGTTGGTACTTTTCTTGATATTTTTGTTCATGACCATTGGCTTTGTCACAGTGTTTTTTCTACTAATTAATGGTCACTATTTACCTGAACGCTCTGCTGTAGACTATGTTTCTGGAACTTTGGCTCCTCATTCCTCGTCTCACATCATGAAGCGTGACCACACATTTGTGAACATTTCAGCCTTCCCAGTTGCTGATGGCATCGTATGGGATGCAGTGAACTATCAAATCCATGGTCCGACGGAAATTATTAATGTACCTAATGTCCTTCGTGTTTCGATGGGAGATGTAGTACAAAATAATATTCATTCTGATGATTGGGATGTGCATGCCGTTGAAGCATTGTTTGCCGATTTAAAATATTATGCATCTTTTAATGCTGAGGATTTATATATGAATTCTGCTAATTATGCCGATTTGTATTGTTACCAACATTGGGGTAATCATTTTCTCCATAAGCCCAGTGCCCTGCGTAGTTCTGTTAACTATACCCAATGGGAACATTGTCCAAACCCCTTGCCAGGTAGCTCTCAAACTCTTCGAAATAAGTTTAATTATTTTACTGATTTTAATCGGTCGAACCCTGCATCCTATTATTTTAGACTTAATAACACATCAACTCAGAAAATTATGTTGACACACACCAAATTGCTTTATTCAGGTTCCTTTCTGTGTGCCCTAGCTGTGGGTGGTTATGAGTACTGGGATAATACAGTGGATTTAAAATCTATTTGGGGCTCCAAGCCATGGCAGGTACAGGGAACCGAGGCGTTGCATCGTGCTTGCCTCATCCCTACCCAAATTATGTTCCTAAATGCTTCCATCTATCAGACTACATGTTGGGGCTTAGCAACCACTAAACAATTGAATACGCCATCAATACCATCCCTGTCGAGTTTTCCAAATGAAAGCTCAAGATTCAATCTGTCCCTCGTGTCCCTGCAGGCAATGTTACAAAATAATTTGTTTAATGTTTCTGAGCTGGTTCAGTCACCCTGGTTAGTATGGCCTATATCATCTAATGCATGTCAAATGCGTTTTCATGATACTGGTGCTAGCTACACACAGAATAGGCCTGATCCGAGGTTTACTGATGCCCGTACTGTCACTACATACTCTGTTGGTAAATTATGCAAACAATGGCTGCAACATTCATCCCTTGATTCTGTTAAACAACATTTGTCCCGCCTTACAGGCAATATTGATCTGTCCGACTTTGTTTTGGGACCTCGTGGTCCCCGACCTAAGAGATTCATTTATGAAACGTATAATGAACTCTGGAAGCTATCACAAATGGAAGCTGCTTCCCGTCTTCGGGAAATAGATCAAGCAAATATGGAAAAGGTGCTTGCTGTTGTTGACAATAGTATTAATACCCTGTCTTCTCGCATTTACACTTTAGAGAATATTGTGTCCTCTGTTGTTGATATTGTACAAGATGATGTTTCTGTGTTATATCATGGTCAGAATCAATTGCGCTCAGTTATGCAGTTTGCATGGACTTTACAAACACTTAAGTTAGGTAAAGTGCCTTGGCATTTTTGAACACCTCTGCCTTATTTCTACCTTTTAACTTAACTGACAAACAGCAATTTATGTCCATGAAAGATGCAACTTACACTCTATTACATATCGAAAAGGTGGATCCTTTGCCGTTCTCTGTTGCAGAACTCGATTCTGCTGTATGGCTAGTTCATGGGGTTATCGTTTTACCTTTTTCCTTGTTTGAATTTGACTCGTGCATGAAACATTATCCTGTGGGCCGTTACCGGCCATTGGGCAGTGCTTTCCTGCATGAACTCTGGTCCTTGCCTTTCATGTATAAATGCCTTCGGGACGGCAAGGAAGTCTTTCTCACGGGGGAGTACTGCGACTCGACTATGGGTCATTCGCTTATTTGTAAACACATTAAATTGCATGGCTCATGTAGCGTTTCCTCTCCTAATCTTGCTTGTGTGCTGAAAGGTATTCCTGCTCCTGTTATTTCACCTACTTTCACTCTCCTTTCCAATGGTAGTTATTTACTTTTAAATAACGAAAACTGTTGTGGCCTGCAGGCTGGCATTCCTTACATTGTAACAGTTTCGCACAGGGTTGTCTGCTGCAAAAATGTGCTTTTTCCTCCCCCTCATGGCAAGGTTGATATCTCTATTTGGCCTTCCATCCCTACCATGGAAGCAGATTTCAATAGACTGAGCAGAATAAAGGCACTATTATTAAACGAGGAAGTTATGCTCACGTCCGCCCGGGAGACATTCATTCTCCAGGTGGCGAGTACCCACAGTGAAATACAGGCCCTTTTGAACACTAATCTCCCCCAACATTTTGGGGAGTTAATACATCGTATTTTTAACGCATCTAACACTGAAGGCCTAGTACACTTTTTTAAGGTCGTTGGGTCGGGCTTGGTGTCCTCCTTCCAAACTATTTTTGGTGTCATCCCGGCTTTCATACATTCTATTTTTTCCAGTGTCTTTGGCGGTTTCCCATTGATCCTCGCTTTAGCGGCTGGTGTCTTGCTCTTAATTTGCTTTCTGCGCAATGGCTGCTCCCCGATGGGACCTGCTCGATCCAGAACGCCTCCAGCTGCTCCGTGAGCGCCTTTTGGCCGGTTTTGGTGTCTTGCCATTGGCGACACTGAGTGTGTCATATACTCTTTCATTTCGCTTTGCGTATTTCACTTGCGTGCAACCTGTGATGACTTGTGTCCGCTGTCCTTTCACCTGGACTCTGGATTATTGCCTCTCCAATTCGTCATTGTCTGTTCCGGATTTTGTTCAGTTGATGGGTCCCTTAGAGGCCCATGAGCAGGACTGTTCCGTCGCTGGCTGTATGGCGCGTGCGGCTGCACTGGGGATTTTGGCGCAATGGGATATCTGGGCGGCTGCCCAGGATCTCCTACAACGAAGCTGTTTCAATTATCACGCAAGCTGTCCCGCATTGCTTCTGGATGCTCCCTTTGCTGAGGAGCATTCCTGCTCTTTGAACTCATGGATTGGATGGCATCTATGTTTTTTGACGATTCCAATGATGAACTCTTGGAGGGTATGGCTTTTTTCTGCACTTTCACTTTCATGGATTGACCTGCCCTTCGCCGTTTGGGCGCTCCCTGTGCTCCGACGGCTATTTTTCTCCTCTGATGGGCCTCTGTCCTGGCCGCCGGACTGTCCAGGGGAGGGTGTCTTGTGGATTGTTACCTGCCTTGTTATGTTGGCCTAGGCCTGGCTGCCATGCTGCTTTTCTTTGCGCACGTTACACTGAGCCGGGCCTTCCTCGCCCTTTGCTCGTGCCAAGTTCTTTTGCACTGTCTGCATTTTCTGTTGTTCACCTTTTTGGGCTCAGTCTGCACAAACATGTACAAGGTCGCATAACAATGTATTTCGGTTCTTCCTGATATGGCCAGTCTCGCGCACCCAGACATAACATTATGTGCAATTGCCATGAAGAATTTGGTATGCTTTTAATACTGTGGTTTACTAGCGCTTAACACACTTGGAGAAATCCTTTTCAGTGAGAAGAGCTATGATGTCCTGCTGATGTAATTCTGCATCTAGAGACTGAGGTATGGGGGTTCGCTAGTCAAAGCCCAGAGGTCTTCTATTTCTATAATAAACTATCTTACTGCACGGGGAGGGTGGTAATGTTATTTAGACATTTATCCACTGAGTTATGAAATGCTTTCCCCGTTTGTATTCTATGGAATTGTAACCATGCTGCTTATATTATTCATATGCATTATGCTATTAGTACTGACACGTGTACTGTACATTAGAGCACGTAAGTTGGAATAAACATTTTAACCTATCCAGTGTCTCTTCCTACGCACCTTGTGGACAAGTACGAGTGAGTGACGAAAGAGTGTTCTTGCTTCTGCGAGTCCTGAGATAAAGATACCGTGTTCTGGGTTGTCCAATCATTGGTACTTGGGTGCTAATGGGATGCTAAGCTAGTTGGGTTGGGGTTTTTGGGTGCTACGGTATATGGTAGGCAAACCACTGTATTCCGGGGTCCCATTATCCTGTGCATAGCTCTGTGTATGTGCAGAAACCTTATGACAATGATAGCCATAATAACAAAGGTCTTATAAGAAGTAAATCTTCTAAGTACTGCAGGCCTACCTCCTGATGAACAATCATAGTAGAGACAGAAGTAGGCAGGCAAAGTAGCAGTTTTAAAAATGTGTTTTCCTCCACTTGTAGGGCAGTGCAATTAAGTGCAATTAGCATAGCCCCGGAGACCAGCCCCATAAGTAGCAGTGGACACCCGTCTAACCTTATAAACCATTTCCTTAATGGGGCGGCTACCCAATTTGGAAGAAAATGTAAAAATCCCTTGAGAGACTCTGCTCATTTTAGCTCTAGTATTTATGATATGTTGACCACAAGATCCGTTAGCTGTAAATAAAATACCCAAATAGCAAAAGAACTTTACTGTAGCAATTGGAGTAGTATGAATGTAAAAAGTTCTAGTTAGTTTATGCTTAGGCCCACAAACCCTAGTGAATGTTTTGGATTTATTAATCACCATTTTCTTAGACGACATATACTCCCCGAAGACATTCATTAATCTTTGTAAGCCGACCGGGGTCCTAGACAGCAGAACACCATCGTCAGCATACAACAATACTTGAATAGGACGCCCGTCAGCCTGGGGAGCATCAGCTTGCATGGCCTGCAAATGGGTATTCACCCCATTAATAAATAAAGAAAACAGTAAGGGGCTAGCACTAACCTTATTGAATGCCTTGCCCTACTTTAAACGTAGGTATGCACTCGCCTTGCGGTCTGAAGTGAACTTTGCTAGAGAGATTCTCATACAAACGGGAGAGAACCCCAATTATTGGCCTGGGTGCACCTAGGAAAATCAGTGTTGACCAAAGTAAATTATGGTCAACCAAACCAAAAGCACTACTGCAAAACAAAGATATGAAAGTCCCGACTTGGACTTGGTGTACTTCCCAATTAGCAGTTCCAAATGTATACATTGTTCTATAGTACCGACCTGATTCCCAAAACCATACTGCACTGGGGATAAAATAGATTATTCTTGTGCCCATTCCTCCAACCTTTATAATAAAACTCTGCTCATTACCTTGACTGATGATTCCAAGAGAGAAATGCGATGATAATTTTTAAGGTCCGCTTTCTCACCCTTTTTATAAATGAGTACAATTATTGACACTCCCCATGAGGAAGGAATCTTATCGACTATAGCTGCATTGAACACCCGTGTGAGGATAGGCCCCCAGAGTTTGGTAGCCGATTTAAAAACATCTACCGGTACCCCATCGGGTCAGGAGCCCGTCCTCCAACACTAGCTTTTAAAGCTAACGTAACCTCATCGTTAGTAATCTCCAATGGGGAAATCACTTCACTAAGTTCCATTTTGGTATCATTAGTGCATTTTCCAAAGATATCAGAGAAGTGTGCCACCGAGGCATCGCAAGGCACAAGAGAACAAAGCTCTGGGATATTTTCATTTTTTTTAAAACAGTGCATTCACTGTATCCCAAAATAAATGAATGCCCTTACTTTAAGATGCATAAACCAGTTTGTTCCATGCTTCAACCTCCAGGGTATTCTTCCTTACAGCTTGGGCCTGTTTATATTTTTGGCAAAGGGTTTTAATGACCATAGTATCTCATGGTGAATGACATAAGGCCTGCTTTAATAGATGGGAGGCCTTGGTACAGGTATGGTCAAGCCATCCTCTGTTAGTATCACGTATATTATTCGGGGGCGCATCAGATGAGTTTTAATAGAGCTAATAATATGATTAAAATTCTCCGCCAACAGGGTTGGAGAGACATCCTCCTGTAGACAATAACTTATTTCAGTGGAATTTGCTGCTGCTATTTTATGTAACATACTGATGTGATCAATGGCAGCCCACTTTATTTGTACTCCATTGGCCATATTTGGGGCAATATCCTTTACCTTAGTGAATGATTCACATTTCTTACCCTAAAAAGAGAAGGGCATTATAATGGGGTTATGGCCACTTAATACGGAAGGGGCAATAGTAGGGGTATCGAACTTAGCGGTTACTGAATCCAACACTAATATGTGGTCAATAATTCTTGATGAATTTCTTCCTGTAAATGATGGGGCCACATCTCAGTAACTGTAAATCACATTTTGAGATAATGGAATTTAATGCCTCCCCGTATTCATTGTAACAAAAGTGAGCATTCCCCATCCCTGCCTGATTAGTAAATCCACCAACACATATAGCTGACAATGCACAAGCATGAATATTAAAATCGCCTGTCCATAATACTAAAAGATTAGAGCGAATAGGGCGTAAGAAGGCCTCGAGGCCATGGTCAAGTGAGATGGCCACTCTGCTATGAGTAACATCAAATACATTGTTGTAAAAGTTCACCAATACCAGGTCTCCTCCCCCTTCCTGTTAAGCCACAGAAATTGAGTATGTGGCCCCACCGAAGTACTCTTCTTAATTTTTACAGAGCGTTTATTAGAAATAAAGATCTGTAGACCCCCTTTCACCCCCCCGAATTGAGAGGCTATGACACCCAAGGAATGTGAGGAAAACCCCTCTATGAATGTCGGCGACATACACCAAGTTTCTTGTATGCAGATGATATCAAAATTCGATATAGTATTAGCCCAATCAGCATTTCCTAATTTATTCATTAGCACACACACATTCCAGGTAGCAAATACTAATTCCCAACCTGAGTGTCACTATTTTTAACCTTTGTTATAGCATGGGTGCATAAACATCTTACACTAGTGGTACCAACTGAGATGTTAATGGTACGATCTTGATTACCCATTATACAGCTTGATTTCATCCCACAAATACCTAGGGAGACATTGCAATGCAGGTTGCTATCACCAACCACAATGAGTTCCCCGGGGTTCACAGCTCCAGCCCTAAATAACTCTTTTGTTGTGATTCTATCTAATGTTTTTTTTTTTTGTCCTCATTTGTCAATATGCTAAAATGTCGAAGAAGGTCCCTTCTACTAGGAGAAGGGTTGCCCGGTCTCTCCATACGGAGGGGATGTAGTAAGCATCCCGGGTTACCAATTTTCCCCTGTCCGGTCAAAGGGACTAACTTCACTAAACAGGTAAATGAAGCAGTGACTATTACTAATCATAGGACCATAGTAATGACAAAAGATACAAAAGAAAAAAGACCATACTTAGGGGAAGATTTACAAGCCACTGAGTTATCTACCTAACCAAATTTAAACTCAAGTTAAAAAAAATATTTCAAGACTAGAGAGTTGAATTTGTTACATGAGCCTCAGACCATGTGTCCCATAATTCCCAAAATGTTGTTCTCTTAACCTTCTTAGTAGCTCGGTCAAGAGTTGCAACCCTTTGTCTTGATCGAATCCATTCCACCTCTGTAGGGGAGCATGGGAGTATCCATTTAATGCACAACTCCCTACGCACAAGAAGAATTAAGACAAAAATGATGACTTTTTGAATTTTAAGAAAGTTAACATTTACCACCCCTCCCGTCAGTACCCCAAAGATGACTATATCCTTTAGTTCTTGGCCTACGACCTCCGATATGATCTTACCCACTTTATCCCAGAAGGCCTGGATCGAGGGGCACTGCCAGAACATATGGGCTTCGTTCGCATTTTCTTCTCCGCATTTGGAGCATTTGTTCACTGCCCGGCTTCCCATCTTCGATAGTCTCCAGGGCGTCCAGTAGGCCTTATGGACAGTGAAAAGATGATTCTTTCTCAGTGGAGCAGATCTCACGTATAGCCATAAATAAGCCATAGATATTTGCCATAAAGCTTCATGATCCTGGTCCGGCAGTTCCCTCTTCCAGCTCTCCAGCAGTGAATTTTGTGCCCCTTCTTCTGCCTGAATCAACATCCAATACCACTCCGCGATTTCATTCCGCAGAATGGGACGTAGACGTATCCTAGCCTCCGCCTCCGGGTTCCCCTCACCATTTTTGGCCAAGATAATTGCCCAACTTGCTAGTTGGTAATATTTAAATTTTAATTTTGAGTCAGAGTCAAAGTGAATTTTTTCTTGTTAATATGGATTCGGCCCCACTTCATGTGGTCTGGGACACATATAAGGCCTATATAAGGGGCATCGTAATTGGCTTGTCTATCGTACAAAGTAGGAAAGTCAAGGATGATATAAAAAAGCTGGAAACTATAATTCATGGCTGCCAGGTAGAAATTGAACAAAATTTAGGAAGTTCAAATGTGTTGCAAATAAAGCAAAAATTGCAAACTGCAAAATTTGAGCTTGCCGATTATCTTGAGGTAATCATCAGGAAAAAATTGGAAGCTAGCAGATTGTCACACCACGAATATGGAGAGGGGTGCGGCAAACTGCTTGCATGGAAAATAAAGGCTAACCAGACAAGAAATCAGATTAAAGACCTTAGATGTCAAATTTCTGGAGATATAATCTCTGATGAAGATGAGATTGAGAATGTGTTTGCCTCCTTTTTCAAGACCTTTATAAAGAAGATATCAAAATAGATGATAAAAAAATTGAAGATTTTCTTCAAGACTTTGAACTCCCCTCATTGCAGGGCTTGGAAAAAGACAGGCTAAATAGTCCTTTTAGTCTTGAGGAAATACTTCTTATTATTAGGGGTTTGAAAAAAGGGAAAGCCGCTGGTCCGGATGCTCTCCCAAACAAAATTAATATTACACTGAAAGATGAGCTTGCCCCAATATTATTGCAGCTGTTTAACTCTGCCTTTATTTGTAGACAGAATCTCCCGTCGTCTTGGGATATGGCTACTATAACCATACTTTTAAAACCAAATAAAAATCAGAGGGTCTATGAATCATATAGACCAATCTCCCTCTTCAACAGTGATTATAAAATCTATACCCAGACGTTGACAAAATGACTAGATAAGGCAATAGGCTTATTAATTCATGCCGATCAAAAGGTTTCATAAGGGGAGGCAACTTCACGAGTTAACTCATGAACTAATTGCTACTATAGATTTAGCGAAGGAATTCGGGAACCCCTTGACTGTGATGACACTAGATGCCGCCAAGGCTTTCGACAAAGTTAGTTGGCCTTTCCTGTATAAAATGATAGAACGTTTTAACTTAGGAGAAAGCTTTTTAACAGCAATTAAAGCAGTATATAAAAATCCATTGGCAAAGGTGTTAGTAAATGGGAACCTCTCTAAATTAATAAAAATTGGTATCTAATGTTTGTTGCTGTGATTTCCTGTGACCATGATGAGGTTGTGTAATGATAATACTACAAGGTTTGTAGTAGAAGTAGTGGGTTTATTCCAGAAGATGCATCTCTTAATGAAGGGGCACTGGAGCAACTGACTACAGAGAGAATGTACAGAGAGAATGCCAAGCTCCAGTGACCTCATAACATTCCAAGCTTAGATTTTAGACTTTGCACATTATCACACATCTCCCTTTTTTAAAAACAAGACATAATACAGAGCAAATAACAATAGTACAATTTAAATGAAAACAAAAAGAAGTTTGAAAAAGGTTTCAATTCATCTAACACAAAATCTAACACGACACCTTACCACCCCCATTTAAAAAAAAAAAAATAATAATTAACGAGAAACAAAATCATTAAATTTCTTTGGTCTTATGGAAGTGCGACCACTTCTTCTAGTATTAGGTAATAACAAATCACTTTTTGAACATTTCTTAACTTCTCCAGGTACAGAAAAATTGTGAGGAACCAAAGCCACATGGGTAATGCCCCACCAATTTCCATCAGAAAGTTTCACAGAATTCTTTCTTAGTTCACAAACCTGAACAGGATCTTTGAATTTCGACAAGCCTTTTCCAACAAGGACTGGGTTCTTAAAACGTACCCAGTCATCCACTTTTAATCTACATTTTCTCGTCAAACCAGAATTGTTTTTAATAGATCTTTTTAGACTTGTCAAGTTGGAATTGGACTCAGCAGATTTCAACCAACTGTCAACATTCCCAAGCTTTGGTAACAGTTTTGTAACCCGAAAAGGACAATGCTCAGTAGCAGCTTCTCTACCCCTCATCAATTCAAATGGGGGATTTCCCAGTAACAGAATGCAGAGTGTTACGGTGGGACCAAATTAATTCTTGAATAGATTTGGCGACATCCATATTGCGTTTGATAGAAGCTTGAATACATTCTATTAAAACTTTGTTAAAGCGTTCAACTTTTCCATTGCTTTGAGGGTGGTAAAGGGGTGATCTCAAATGTTTTATGGCACAATTTTTCAAAAATAAAGACATTTCTGAGGAAACAAACTGAACCCCATTGTCAGTGAGTAACTCCTCGGGAAGTCCTTCTCTAGAAAAAACTCTCTGAAAGCACTCAAGAACTTTCTTGGTAGTAGGTTCAGAGACAGGTTCAACCTCAACCCATCTGGAAAGGTGATCCACCATAACAATGAAATACCTCATACTGTTAGGTAGAACTTGATAGGGACCCAAAAAGTCAACACCAACACGCTGCCAAGCTTTCTTTGGACAAAGGCTTACAGATTCTACATGATGTTCTGTTGTTAAAGCTTTGTCACTTAATTTACATTTGATACAGTTGGATACAAAATCTTCAACCTCAGAATCCATGCGTGGCCACCAGAATTTTTCTCTAATCTTTCTTTTTGTCAAGGTAGAACCTAAGTGACCACTGTGTGATAAACCAATTAATTGTTGCCGGAAACAGGAAGGCGCAACAAGTTTGTCACCACGTACTAAAATATTGTTCTCCAAAGATAACTCATCAGAAACCTTCCAAAATATCTGTAGTTCATGCTGCAATTGAGTCTCTTTAGGCCAACCAGATTTCACAAAATCAATCACTTCACTTAGGGTGCAATCAATCTCAAGAGCTGCAACCCAATCATTCTCAGAAAAAGTGGCATCACCAATGTATGTAATGAAACATTCTTCAATTTCTGTTTCCCACTCAAGATTCTCAGGTTCTTCAATAGGAAGCCTGGATAAACAATCTGCATGAGAGTTTTTCCCATCAGGAATATACTCAATGGAAAAAGAAAATTCCAATAGCTTTGCTGCAAGTCTAGAGATTCTGGCTGTAGTACGTTAGATCTTTTTACCAGACAGTATGTTCACCAAGGGACAGTGATCAGTTTTGAGAATAAAAGGCCTGCCCCACACATAGGCTTTGAATTTCTCCACACTCCACACACAAGCCAAAAGTTCTTTTTCAATTACCGAGTACTTGCGTTCAGCCGGTCTTAAAGTTCTTGAGGCAAAGCCTACGGTGAACTCACGCCCCATATCAACTTGGGTAAGAACTGCACCCAGACCATACTCGCAGGCATCAACCGTAACAACAGTGGTCCTGCTTTCACGAAAAGGCTGTAAGGCAGGAACATTCACAATCTTCTCTTTGATAACCTTGAAAGAGTGTTCACAAGAGTCTGACCAAATAAACTCTGCATTTTTCTTTAAAAGGGGTCTGAAGCACTCAGTCAAGTTTGCAAAGTTCTTTAAAAACTTGGCATAAAACTCACACAAGCCCAAAAAAGAAAGTAGTTGTTCCTTGTTCTTGGGAGCAGGTGCGTCTAAAATGCTTTTGACAAGACATGGTTTGGGTTTTACACCTTGTGCAGAAAAAACATGACCTAAGTACTCAATTTCCTTTGTCTTGAAGATACATTTGTCTTTCCTTAAAGTGGCACCTCTAGATTCAAGTATGCCCAACACTTTACTTACTACTTCATTATGTTCAGACTCACTTTCAGTGAACACCAAAATGTCATCTTGAAACACCGCCACCTGAGTTATACCATGAAACATTTCAGACATCAGTCTTTGGAAGACTGCTGCAGCTGAAGCTATGCATCCTGCAGAATTGAAAAGTGCCCTCTGGAGTAATGAAAGCAGTGAGATGGCGAGAAGTTTGATCTAACTCAACCTGGTGGTAGGCTCATCTAAGATCCAGTTTTGTGAACCAGCAGGAGTGATCAATCTTAGTAATGAGATCTTCTATTCTGGGCAAAGGGAAATTGTCAACCCAGATGGCCTCGTTGACACTTCTTAAGCCCACACACATCCTAAGTTCACCTGTCTTCTTCTTGGCAAGAACTATGGGAGATAACCATAAGGTACCCTCAACCTTCTCAATGATACCATGCTCACACATGTCAATAAGCATATCCGAAAGTTCTTTTCTGACACTCAAAGGTATGTTGCGTAACTTATGTTTCACTGGTGTAACGTATTGCTTAACCTTTATAGAAAAAACAAAGTCGGTAATTTTTCCTAACTTGTCTTGAAAAACCTTATGAAACTTCTTTTCCCAACCATTGTCAAAATTTTGAAAATATTTAACATCATGTTTACTATTGGTAGAAGTGTCGACATACAAAATATTATGTTTTTCAACAGTAACAGGATTACTAGAACCAGGTCTAATAGTTAAATTGAGTTCAGCTTTGTGAACAAGGCCTAAAACATTAATGCCTTTGCGTGCAACATACACTTTCCCATTGATAGAAGACTCAAGAAATTTGATGGGAGCCCAGAAGTAACCAACAAGATCCACTTGATTACCTTCAAAAGCTACAGTCATTAGGTCAGGAGGTAGTAAAGATTGGGTACTCCATGACTGTGTGTATTTGGAATGGTCTATAATGGTAGTGCGAGCTCCAGTATCAACTAAAAGTTTAATAGAAGCTCCATTGATCCAAACTTTAATCTCTGGGTCAGCAATTAGTGAAGGTTTGACTTCTTTCACACATCTGACACCTAATAACAATTCTTTGGAAGAATTGTCATTGTCACCATCAACCTCATAGTTGTCGCTAACTACGCAACGAACAGGATTGTTAAATTTGCCCCCTCTGCACATGTTTAGAAAATGACCCATTTTGCCACACTTCCTACACTGTTGTCCATGTGCAGGACAATGTTTAAAAGTGGAAACGTGGTTGGGTGATCCACATCTAAAACAATTTACTTTCCGTGTTGGAAAAATTGGGGATTAGATTTCAAAGGGATCTTGATCTTTTTGTTCTCCACATTGGAAATGGGTTTGTTAATAACCGCACCTGAAATGGCCGTTTTGTTGAGGGATTCCTCTAAAAATTTCACATCTTGGCATGAACCCTCAATGCTCTTAGCTATATCTTTTTTTTTTTTTTGTCCTCATATCACCAGTGTTGCAAAGCTGAGCCTTTAAATACGACCTGTACCACCCTCAGGCCACTTGCAATTTAACAACTAGCCCTGCTGTACCAGTCCTACCAGTTCCCTGGTTACTGGATTCATGCAGGGATAATCATTGGACATCAGCTTAGGCCCTTGTTATTCCTTGTCAGTTCAGATAATCTTCCCAAATCACACCACAAGAGCCCCCTTCAAGTCCAGTATCCACTCTGCATATAGTGCTAAGTACCTGGAGCCAATTACATCCCTGGGGTGGAAGGGGATCTAACCATCTCTTACAGATCTCTCTCCTGGCTAAAAGGATCATATAAAAGAGAAGATCTCTCCTATTTGCCGAGAGAATCTGACTGGAATCTTCATCCAATCCCATCAGTAACAATGTTGGATTCATTGTTATATTTGTCTGAAACATATCGCTGACAGCTTTCTCAACGGCATTCCAATAGACCTGTAATTTAGGGCACTCATAAAACATATGGATATCGTCAGCACCTAACAAACCACATCTCCGGCATCTTGGGGTAGATGCTGTTACAAACTTGGCAAGTTTCTTTGGGGTCCAATACAGCCTATTTATTGTATAGAAATGGTTTCTTTTCAAATTTGCAGGTTTAACCACCTTATACAGAGTCTTTAAGCATCGTTAAGCATCGTTGCCAGACTGATTGCGACACCATCATCTGAATATCTTCTGGCCAGATCTCGTGAGGCGCTTTTAATTTCTTATCCTCAGTTTCCAGAAGAGCCCAGTACCAGTCAGCTACTTCCTTTTTTCTGGGAGCCTCATTCTGTATTTTTAATTTGAACTTTCACACACCACCTATCTCTTGCCCATTAGTCACCACCCAGGAGGAGAGCTGGAGATACTTGAATCTCGAGAGGGAATCACCCGTTTTGGCCACCAGTGCTTCCCAGGGCACCAAACCCTGCATCGTCAAAAGATCCCCCCACACTTCAATTCCAGCCCACCTCAGTGGGAGACTTAACCGGTCTCGAAGACACTCAGGAGTACCCGGTGAATCCCAGATTGGTGAAAAGTCTGAGAAATAACCCATCTCAAGTGTCTTCCTTACCTTCAGCCAAAGAGTAAGTGCTGCCTTTAAGATCTTTAGCCTTACCTTTTTGAAAAACATGGCGGCCGTAAGCTAGGTGGTCGCGTGTGCCATTGGGGGGAGGCGATACTGCGCACGATGAGCCGCGCATTCTGAGGACTCGAAAAGGCTCCTGAAAATGCCCCCGACGTACAGGACTTACCGGGAGGCCCAGGGGGGGGTCGTGAAGCAAAGATTCCTGGTTTCTGGTGCGGGGGCTTCTGTGCCTCGCGATATTGCGGAGCTGCAGTGGAGAGAGGCAGCGTGAGAGCTTCGGCGCTGCAGGGAAGCCGGCGCGAGGTTCGGTGGCAGAGCCAGCACAAGCTGCAGCTCCCCCCAGTCTTGTGAGCCCCTCACGACTGAGAGCAGCAGACGGCCCCCTTCCCTGGAAGCTCTGGGGAGGGGAGAGCTAGGAGTGGTAAGAAGTCTCCTCTCTTACACTGAAGAAGCCTGGGTAAGAAAGTCCCATCTCCCGCATATGGAGAAAGGAGCCCCACTAGAAAGAGACTCCCGAGACTAGCCCTCCAGATACACTTTAAGTACCAGGAATCTAGTGGGAGGTAAGGCTGGACATAATCCAACCGAAGCCCCCTTACAGGGGCCAACACAGGAAATAAAGGAACCTCCCACTGGAAGACGAGGGCGACAAGGTAGAGGGGGCACTTAAGGTAGGAGAATTGGCAAATCCCCAGCAAAAAGCATAGGGTAAAGGAGTAAAAAGGTCCCTATAGTACCCATTAAAATCACACCCTCACTCAAATCCTTTTTTCGTGTTCTTCCTAGTGTGCAGAGGGAAAGTTTAGAGGAAGCGATCGCCAAAAACATTGGTGTAGAGGTACCTGCTATGGAGAATAAAGGTCTTGAGAGCCGCTTAAGTGACACCAGTAGGATCCCCCCTGAACGGGATAAGCGAACCCAGAGTAGACCCAGAAACACCACGACCAAGCATAGCGACAGTGCCTGTTGGTAATAGGTTCAATGCCTTGGCAACGATGAGGTCTCCAGAGGAGCCAGAAGATCTTCACCCCCGGAAAGATGAGGTCAGTGAGATAGGGGTGGGGGCTACTGAAAACATAGAAAATTCAGATGAGTCATTGGCCGTTATCTTACGGGGTCTGAAAAATGATATCAAGACTTGTTTTGAAATTTCAGAAGCCAATGAGGTCACAATACAAGCTTCATGTTCCGAGTTAACTCAAAAACTAGATGAGGTTGCCTTCCGTAACAAGATCTTGGAAGACGAGATGGGGGAAATTAAGCAAGATGTGACAAAAAATGCTTTGGAAATTTCTAAGTTAGGCAAGCAAAACCAAAGCCTAAGGGATGATCTTGAGAGGTTGGAGAACCATTCCCGACGGAATAACTTAAGATTCTTGAATATTCCGGAAGCTGAGGAGGGCTCAGATATGAAGGCCTTTATCATCAATGTCCTTCGGGATACAGTATTAAAGGATAATATCGATATAAATCTCGAGCAAGAAAACCAAAGAATACACAGAGAGCCCTTCCACCGCAATCCTCTCAGGACCAAACCTAGGATGATCCTGGTGAACTTCCTCTCCTACTCTGTTAAAGAGGCTATCCTTAGTGGGGCCCTAAAGAATGGTCCATATCAAGTCAAAGGTTTTTCTTTGGTAATTAGATCGAACATATGCAAATCAATGGAGCAAAGGCAATGGGAACTTGGAAATAAGATGGAGGAATTACGGAAGCTTGGGGCCAAAGTCCAACTAAAATTCCCCGCAATGTTCCGCATAATGTGGGACAATCAAATGTTCAATCTTCATTCTGTGGAAGACGTTGACGCACTAAAAGATTCTATAAAAAAGAAGGTATAATCTGATGAACGTAGACAGTCAACTATAGACCGGCAGGGGCAGGAGTCCTGACTATGGTTTCTGGGGTGTTAAAAGCGCGCTAGAGCCGTTTTTCTTTCTTCTTTTCTTTTGGAGACCCTCCCAATGGCTAGCCCAAATAGGCACTTTGAGGCCTGTTAAAATAGGGAGGGTTCCCCAGGATTGGGTGGGGGGAAGGTGCACGGGTGGGGAGCAGTGGGATAAAAATAAAAAATCCTCATTATCGCTAGGATTGGAATTTTCCGGCAAGTTAGTAATAGTGCAGGGGGGATGGGCCAGACAGGATGGCTTATATAGTTATTCTTACCTGGAATGTGAATGGTCTTAGGTCAAGACTTAGGCAGAGGATGGTCCTGAGGTATTTGGAAGAAAGCCAGGCACATATAATGATTCTGCAGGAGACGCACCTGGTGGCAGCGGAGAGTAGGGAACTATTTCACAGGGTGGGTTGGGTCCAGAACTTTTCAGTCTCTGATCAAGTACAATGTTGCAAGGGAGTAGCAATCTTAATAAGGAAGAGTGCGGGGATCGTACTTAAATCCTCAAGTATGGGTAGCTCAGGCAGATGGGTCTCCGCTGTAATGAAATGGGTGGATTTTGAATTTATTTGTGTAGGTTTCTACGGTCCCAATGAGGATGATCCGCAACATATAATAGATCTGGAGTTAAGATTAGCTGGGGCTGTGGCCCCATTAATTTTGGGGGGGATTTTAATGTTCTGTTGGACCCAGTTCTGGACCGCTCCACCCGAAGGGATGGCGTCCCAGTCCCTAGAGTAAGACGGGCTATGAAAAACATGATCCAGGACCTAGGGCTAGTGGATGTATGGAGACATTTGAAAGGTCCGATGAGAGGTTATACTTTCCACAGTAAAAAATACCGCCATCACGCCCAATTAGATTATCTTTTGGTTGAAAGTAGTTTTGTGGCCAACATTAAAAAGACTTCTCACCATCCAGCCCATATTTCTGATCACTCAGCAGTATCAATGACACTGCAGGTTCCAGGAAGAAAGTCTAATATAAGATGGACACTAAAACGCACCCTTCTTTTAGACTGGGAGGTTGTGCTTGCCCTAAAGAAAGTTACATCAGAATATTTTACGATCAACAAAGGCACCGCAACTCCTGGGGTTGAGTGGGATGCTTATAAAGCGTGTGTACGGGGAGCCTTAAAAAGTCTTGGTAGCGCAAAGAGCAGAAAAGAGAGGGTAGAGCTTGCTAGAATGGAAAGTGAAGTGGGTAAATTAGAGGCCGCTATACAACCCTTAGGAGAGGGAGAGGACAGGGAGAGGTTGGTAAAAAGTCTAGAAGAGGTGCAACTGAATTGCAAAATTAAATTGGACTCTGAGTGTAGGGCTATGTGGCAGATAGGGAATATGAGGTAATTTGAGTATGGAGAAAAAGCTGGGGCCTTGCTGGCCTGGAAGGTCAGGGTAGAAAGAACTAGGAATGTGATCAAAGTACTGAAGGGTCCATCGGAGGAGGTGATAGATGATTGGGAAGGGATGCAAAATCACGTGATCTCCTTTTTCTCCCTGCTATATGAGGAAGACACCTTCCATGAACCAGGCCGGCTTAAAGACTGGTTGGGGACAATCGATCTCCCAATGTTGCCTAGTGAAGGGAAGGGCAGTCTGGAAGCACAGATTACTCAGGAAGAGATAAGGGAGGCCTTGACTAGAGCCAGGAATTGGAAAGCCGCTGGCTTTGATGCCATCCCTTGAGAGGTCTATAAACTTCTAAGTGATGAATTTCTCCCAGTTTGGGAGAACTTGTTTAATCTGGTATACTCAGGGAAGGCGAATGCTCCGTAATCATGGAGAGAGGCCACTATCGTCCTGATTCTCAAACCATCTAAGGATCCAGGGAAGGCAGAGTCATATTGCCCGATCTCCCTGCTTAATGCAGACTATAAGATCTTTGTTAGCATTTTAGCAGGGAGATTAGCTAAACTGGCTCCTCAACTTATTCATCCCAACCAGAAAGGGTTTATTCCAGGGAGGCAAATCCATGAATTGACCCAGCAATTAATTGGCTGTATAGATCTGGCCACAACGCGTTCAATTCCTTTGGCGATAGTATCCTTGGACGCCGCCAAGGCTTTTGATCGCGTTTGTTGGGTCTACCCATGGGAAGTCCTGGCGGCTATGGGGTTTGGCCCCTTTTTTATAAATACGTTGAAGGCTCTATACGAACAATCTACAGCTAGAATCCTCCTCAATGGGTCTCTTACACGCAGGTTCCCGATAACTAGAGGTACACGGCAGGCCTGCCCTATCTCCCCACTACTATTTGATATCTATATCGAACCATTGGCCCAGGAATTGAGACAGGATGATCAGGTTATCCCCTTCAGTATGGGTGCATATAAAAACAGAGTAGCCCGATACGCAGACGACCTGGTAATTTTTACTGTGGATCCGGTCCGAACCATACCCCGGGTAGAAACATTAGTCAAAGATTTCGGGGCACTATCTGGGTACCTTGTCAATAATGCTAAAACCGGAATAATGTGCTGGAATATATTAGATTGGAAGGGAAGCATACAAACTGAGCTTAGATACCTCGGCATCAGTATTATGAAACCATTGATGAATATTCCCCAGTTTAATTTGGAGAAGATAGCAAAGGAGGTGGATATAATGCTTGGCAGATGGAGGAATTTACCCTTGACTATATACGGGAGAGTGAACCTAATTAAAATGATTGTACTACCTAAACTGACATATCTTTTTAATTGCATTCCTCTCAAGTTTCCCAAATTAATGATTAATAAGATACAGGGGAAATTAGTGAGTTTTGTGTGGGCGTCTACGGGAGTAAGGCTTGCTGGGAAGAAACTGAGGCGCAAGCTGGCGAAGGGTGGACTGGCTCGCCCAGCCTTGAGGATATACTGTATGGCATTTCAGTTGAAAAACTGTAGAATCCTTTTAGGTAACCAGGATCTTTGGCATGGGGTGGACAGTTGGAAGAAATGGTGAGGGAATGGGGCTCTGAAGGCTTCCTTTACAAATTTGGGGCCAGAAATGTTTTCAAAAAGGTAAGGCTCTTAGCTATATCGGTAGCTTTGTCTAAGGAAGGATTTTTACAAGTAAGGAGACGTTCTTGAATTTGTTTTGAGCTACAACTGACTACAAGCTGATCTCTTATTAGCTGTGATGTGAATTCTTCAAATTCACAAGTTGCAGCTAACACTTTCAGAGCAGTGACATATGTGTCAATATTCTCAGAAGGTTTTGGTACTCTGGTAATAAATTTAAACCTATGTACAGCAAGATTTTTTGACTTAGTAAAATACTTGTTAAGTTGAGCAACAGCAATGTCAAATTCATCGAGTTCAGATTCATCTGAATCTTCATAATCAGGCAAATGGTTAATTATTCACTTACAAGTGAATAAGAATGTCTTTGAAGAAAATGATGCAGTTAACGGATTACTCCCTGGCCCCTTCTTCAATGTAGTTGACATCCGATGAGCATAAGGACATCCAAATAGACCCAAATCGTCACCAGTTTTGTAATGATGATACTACAAGGTTTGTAGTGGAAGTAGTGGGTTTATTCAAGAAGATGCATCTCTTCATGAAGGGGCACTGGAGCAACTGACTACAGAGAGAATGTACAGAGAGAATGCCATGCTCCAGTGACCTCATAACATTCCAAGGTTAGAGCTTAGACTTTGCAGATTACCACAGGTTGTCTCACTATGAATTCAATTTGGAAGCCTATATATATTTAGTTTATGCCCCTTGGATATGATGTTACTGATTACTTGCTGCCTTGACTTATAGACTATCCTTATGTTATGACCCTATCAAATGTCTGCTGCTGTGACCATGATGACATTGCTTCTTTGGAAAGTTATGGGCTAAGTAAGACTATACCGCCTACGATATGCCCCACATATATTATATTGTTTTCCCTGTCTGCTAAATTCCTTGAACACATCTTGGCACTGGAAGTGATATCAGTCATTGAACTTGGGACTCTCACATGTGCCAGTCATGTATAGGTTCTTGCTCATGTGTTGCAATTCCTTCTTCTCTCTATTTTAGTCAACATGGCTTTCTATAATTGAGATAACATTTAGAGAACTATGTGATAAGTTCTGTTATGCAATCGTCTAATTAAAGTTGAGAAACACGCCATTAGTCACACTTGTTTTATTTTTCCTTACAATTTTGAGTGTGCATAACATAATTTACCTTTGTGGCATATGTTTACATGCTGATGTATAGACTAGAGGAACATGCAAGAATCCTAGAACTTCGGCCGGGTTTCCATGGCTACGATATGCATCTTTTTGCTGTGCATGCACGTCTTACAATGCAATTTATTGCACTGAATGCTTTGAATCTTCCAGCATGGATTATATATTCTTTGTAGCTCCAATAATTTTGGGGATTTTTTTTATACTTTATATTCATTGAGACTTTCTTAACATCTAGCGTGAGACGCGGTACGTGTCGGAGATGGGTAGTCTGTTTTCCATTTCCAGGGTGAGCAGTGCTATTTTACATGCCATTTAGGGCAGGACATTTCCCTTTGGCATTTCAAACTGAATGTGATGTTATTCCGATGTGAATCTTTTCTCTGGTAAGTCATTAGTAATCCACCACTTATAAATTTGAACAGAAGGGACTACTTGAGATGATTGGATTCAATCTTTGTTTACTTTAAAGAATCTTTGCAAGAAACTGACGGGGCATGTTGTCGACTTGTGAATAAAGAGGATCCTTGCAAGAAATTGATACAGCACATTTCCGACTCGTGAACAAAAAGCAGCGTTTTTTAGCCATACCTTTTGAACCTTCTTTTGGCCACATGCAGTAATATGGAAATTGTTGTTCTCTGGGAAGTTGGCCCATGGGAGCTCTTTGACTGTAACTTAACTCAATTCGGCTCCTTGAATGTATAATTTTTTGGAATTGTATGTCTTATTTTAGGAGGTGTCTTCCCTGATTTATTCATGTAGAGAGTGGAGACGTGAATATACGATATTGGATATCACTTTCCAAAGTAATTTGAAATCTTTCTTGCTGCAAATGGGTTTGCATGTACTTGCACTTGGGTGTTTTGGATATAACGGGGATATGTGCATCTGCAGTTTTTAATCTGTTACACGTTTTATTTCTTTTCCACTTCAGGGTTTATTTTGTTTAAGGTTTGGTTACTATTGTAGCTATAGATGTGCCCCCTCTGAGTTTTTCTAGCTGGTTCATGTTTTCACTCCAGCACAGGAATGTAGACACTAAGGTGTTGTTGATGGTTTCCTAAGCAGCTGTTTATTCAGACCTGTAGGGTTCCCCTTCTGTTTGCCCTTCCAGTGCTCACCATATAATGAGCTAATGTGTTCTGTGTGAATGTCCTAGGTACCCTCCTATGTACTGATATACATGATTTTTACTTTCAGATTGTGTCCTTGGTTGATATAAAATTATTTTTGGGATCTATCATTGGTTGCATTATATTCCCGTTATAACAAAGGCAATTTTCACTGTATTTTTTTCCCCCTTTTGCCACTGTTTTTCTGTTTACACTCTATATATCATGTATGTTTTGCATGTGTACCGATGTGTCTGTTTATTTATATATGGCTGTATGTTTTGTAAGTATCTCTTTCAATAACAAAGACAACATTTTTCTTACTCTTTAGCAATTTCTTGTGGGTACCTTTCTTTTGTGCTAAATTCTTTTTTGTTAAATTGTTTATGCTGTTGCAAATTAATTGGTTCCCAAAACATTGTTGCTGTATTATTGTTTAATGTCTCTGGTTATGGGTAGTAGGGCTACCCATGTTGGGTGTATCAATATTTTCAAAAGCTTCATTAGTTTGGAAGCTTGTTTTTCTTTTCATTAATATTTTAAGTTTACACACCACTGGATATTCACCAGGAGAAGGAGTATATATTGGCCTTAAACAATTATGTTTCCATACACAAAAAGGGTCTGCATTAATTTCAGTGTCATCAACATCTAAAATATATAGTCATTGTAACGTTGTCACACATGATACACATACATAGGCCATACCCTCTTTAAACATTTGTTGAGCCAATGTTAATTAATGCATAATCCAAGCTTAAACTTTGAGAATTTCTTATTGTGACAGCATAAGCTAAATATAAAGGAAATTGTTCTTTTCAAATATATATCTTTAATTAATACAAATGTTGCTGTTGCTCTAACAATGTGTTTTAGGTCATTAATATTAGCAAATTTGACAGTAACAAATTCAATCTCAGCATTACTTTTATATTGTATAAACCTTACTATATGTCCCATTGCTCCTTTGATAAGTCATTGTTCTAATTCGAAATTGAAATCATAAAATAATACTACTATTTTTGCACAGAAATAAGTATTTTTCTAATCCAGCTGTTCATTAAACAGATTTCCCCAATTTCGTAGATAATGCTTTTGTTATTAGAATATTTGCTCCATGATTTTCAAAGAAATCCTTGCAAGGTAAATGTATACTTTTTTTTATTTTCCATTGATAACATTTCCATATTAAAATCATTGCATTCTTTTAGGGTTGGCATCAAACAACAGTTAGTGCTTTTAACAGAACACAATGCATACCTTCTCTTGGAGTTTTCAAATGTGGAAATAAAAGTGGAAATGATTCTTGTCAGAAGGATTTGTTTGGCACTTTCTGTAACAATTCCCAGCCTAATATCTTTCAAAATGTAGCCATATTCTTCATTATCTGCTTGTCTAATATTTTGAGAAAGTTCACTGTAAGAAAAATGTAACCAAATATTAACATTACCTATACATCCAAAGGACTTTCTAGTAAACGCTCAACAAGAATGGGTAGCCAGGCTATAGAGGGCACTCACCGAATGTCTTGCACCCAGTAGTACACTACTAATATATTCAGCTGGTGCTCTAGGACAAAGGTGGGTTACCATACAACCTCAAAACATAACCCCCAGAATTAGGGGTACATGTACATAAACAAAGAGGAAAGTCCTGAGCACTCAAATAGTCAATCATCAAATTTCTGAAGTCTTGAGGATTTAAGCATTCTTTTATTCCATCTCTATCTTGGGGTTTCTGATACATTAATACACAGACAGACAGCCATGTTACATAAAACATTGGTATCATGTGACATCATTCAGTAGGCTGAGAATATGTTTGGAGTCCTGGTTTTTGGATGGGAGGTTCTTCACATAAGTCCTCAAGAAAACATCTACAAATTGTGAATATCTCTCTGTGGGTCCACCTATTCCAGCCACAATGGGTAGCCCTGGGGGAACTGTAAATTCTTGTGAATCTTGGGTAAGGTATACAGGCAGGGGTAATGTGGATGGTCAATCACTAATTAAAAATACTCATCATCACTAAGTTGTCCTACTCCAAACCAACCCTTCAGTTTTCCATTGATTTGTCTAATAATTTTAGGTATAGAGTTGCTGTCCAGGCATTCATAATTAGTGACAACTCCTAGTTGGGAATACACTTCACAATTATAATCTTTTTTATTCATCAAAACGATATTATCACCCTTATCCGCCATACATATAATCAAATCTTTATTATCTCGTAAGACTTTTAATGATACCCATTCATCACTTGTTAGGTTATCCGGAAAAAGAGTCCTCTTATTTCATCGTAAATTATCTGTCCATTTGTTCAATTTATAACTAACCGCCTTATAGAACAGGTCAACACTGTTTCCTGGTGTCAGTTGAGGAGTCCACCTAGATTTAGACCTAAGTCCACTCTCCATACTTAAATCCAAGCTAAGTTCTAAGTCTCCTAATAACCTACTCATGGTAAGGGATCTCCCTCATGATCTTTCAGGGAGAGAAGTATAGTTGCATCATGCGCACCTTGTAAAGTTAAATTACTAAATGCTGTAGCTACTGTAATTGGTCTAGAATTTCTGAGGGAACATAGCACAGAACTTCTTAAGTTTCAGCAACAATACAAATGTATTAATATCAATCTTTACTTCAAGTGTATTGCAACATCGTGCAGGACAAAAAGTTAAACCACGTTTCAGTACTGAGTACATTAGGAGTTATTGTAACATTTGACTGATTAATCACATTCATTTCCTGTCTCCTATCTGCAAGGGAACTACCAACTATGTCTTCTTCCATGATTGGATCTGTATACACCTTCTTTCTTCCTGTTGTCCCCTTTCTTCTGGTCCCCCTTCGGATCTTATTGTATCCTTTGACCTTGTTCCTGCATCCTTTTCTCGATTTCCCATTCTTATTTGGGTGACCTCCCTTAAAAAAGTACTCTCTTTACTAATACTGGAGGTTCCCTCAGCTGCATCCTCATTCTTGCTACTGGATAAATTACTAGAGGGAGTGGACAATCTACTAACAACAGAAGATCACCAGCCACTATTGGGACACTCATCCTTCTTAATTAGATGATCAACCATTTAGTGAAGGTAGAAAACCTCCCACTGTTCTAATCTATTTCACCCCTCTTTAGCTTTCTTGCATTTCGTTGTTTGATTTCTTCCTGATGTCTACTCATAACTTCTTCCAGAATCACATAGTTCTTTTTGGTAGGTTCAGACAAATTCAATGCTAGTTTTTTCCCAATGATTCTATGTCTTGCAACAGTTTTGCTATCCTTCTGTCAGCATTTTCTATAAGAATATCCATTAAGTTCATAGACCTGTTAGTGAGGTCCTGTTCCCAGAATTCTAATAGATCATCCTCAATCGTATGTTGGGCTAATTTGAAACCTCAAACCGCATAGAATTCTCTTAAATTTGAGGTATTTTTTCAGTGTAGCGGCATCTCATTATTTTGACATCTCCTCTTTTCTAAGTCTCTCCAATCAAATAAACTTGTCTTTCATTCCTTCATTGCTTTTCACGATTCCATTTTCTTAAGGCCTTATCCAATGAAATGCCCTTGCTTAATTAAGTGATCTGCTATTTTATCTCTATCCATAGTACTAGTCATCCTTAATTATATCCTGTAAAATCACTGTGCCAATTCCATCGGGAGCCTAAGCCTGAAAGTAAATGCTCAACAAGAATAGGTAGCCAGGTCATAGAGGGCACTCACTAAATGACTGGGACCCAGTAGTACACTATTAATATATTCAGGTGGTGCTCTAGGACAAAGGATGGCTACCATACAACATCAAAGCATCATCCCCAGATTTATGGGTAAATGTAATCATAAACAAAAAGGAAAGTCCTGAACACTCAAATAATCAATCATCAAATTTCTGAAGGCTTGAGGATTCAAGTATTCTTTTATTCCATCTCCATCTTGTGGTTTCTGAAACATTGATACATGGAGGTTCTTCATATCAGTCCTCAAGAAAACGTCTACATATTGTGAAAGTCTCTATGTGGGTACACCTATTCCAGTCACTATGGGTCTCCCTGGAGAGAACTGTAAATTCTTATGAACCCTGGGTAAGGTATATAGGCAGGGGAAGCATGGACGGTCAATCACTAAGTAAAAATACTCATCATCACTAAGTAGTCCTAGGTAGGCCCGGGCATAAATATCCATTCTGCTTACAGAGTTTGCAGAATTCAGGCACTCCACACTCCGCAGAGGAGTGTGGAGTTCCTGAATTGTGCCTTTCCGGGCATGAAGTGGAGTTTTTTTCAGTTTTCACGCTCAAGGTTTGTTTTGGAGCTCGCTTATGAGTGCCACAATAATCTCGTGGCTCCGCCTCTTTTGGCCACAGCGGCACTAATGTTGTGTCGATCGCGATTGCGAACGGAGTGCTTGGACAGCTTTTGTGCTCGAGAAGCAGCTGAGATGCTTTTGGAGTGGATTTTCTTCTCCAACTACCATTGGAGTTCATTTTTTTGCGTCCAAAAAGTACATCTGTGTCACACTACTTGATCCATGGTACAAAAAGACTCTGCCCAATTTCATTCCTTTTCCTGAAGGGGATGTTTCAAAATGCAAGAGGTGGATTGTAGAGCAAGCCAGAGACCTGGAAGAAGAACGGCTGGAACTTAGACTCCCACCCTGCAGTTCTGGGGTGCCACCTTCAACTTCCAGAGAAGGCAGTCTTGTCTCACAGCAGCCAACAACACCATCAACCAGAACACCGGCAATAGCAGCAATAAAAGGACTGGACCCAACCTATACATTGTATTGGTTTCAATCATCAGGGCTGAAGTCCAGTGCAGAGGCAATGGCAAAAGAGATTGAGCAAGTGGCAGCACCAATGACCATCCACAAGATGTTCCAGGAGTATCTGGATAATCCAAAATCCATTGATGTGTTGGTATGGGAAGATGTGCCAATGGCCAGAGCTAAGCAGTTTGGCAATAAAGTATCTGGCTTGTCCTAAGTCCAGTGTGTCTGCTGAGCGTGTGTTCAGTGCATTTGGTGTGGTTGTTACAGTGAGAAGGACCAATCTCTCACCACAAAATATGGAGCGATTGACTATGATCAAAATGACAACAACAAAAAATCCGCGGGTCTCAAGGGAAGATATATATAAAGAGACAGGCGTCACAGCAGTACACACAACAGGAGAAAAAGACAAAAACGGGGGGGATCTCAATTAAGAGGACGGATTCCCATCACCCACCGAAGTGGCATGTTTCATCATTTGGGGATCTCCTCTCGGCTGCACACTAGTGCAACCAAGGAGCTACAACTCCTTACTAGTATACAGGAGGAGCTCGCGGATGTTTTTCAAATATAATCCAGGACTAGATCACCTAAGATCACTGAAGCATAAGGCAGTATGGTGAGTGTACGGTGCAGTGTGAAAGAAAAAGTGAAGTAAAATTGACTACCAAGTGACAACGAATTTATTAGGATCACGTGGTGTCAATGGTTAAAAAGCAGTAAGCGCGCAATTTAACTACAAATACAACGCGCTAGTGAAGAGGTCTACATGTTTCAGCCACTACCGATCTAACTGTGATCAAGGCTTTCTTCAGGACCTAATTGTAACTACTGCACTATAATCATAAAACAAAATTATACAAGCACTAAAAAGAACAATACAACCATATACCTGTGTACGTAAGTATATTGGCACTATAGGCATTGGTGTGGTACTCCTGTTGAAAAAGATAGAATTTTTTTTAAATATATGTGTACATACTGATAAGGTCTATATCAATATATAAAATACATTACATTGCAATGTGAACATGCTATAGGTCCTCACAGTAATTCAAAGAAAACTCTACAGCGAAACGCCTTACCCGTATCAAATCGGGAGGGAACTCGCCGCTCCTGGCAACCGCTCAGGGCGTGAGGCAACGCTCTGTGAATTAAAGGGGAAGAAAAACTAAGCCCACAGGAGATGGAATTTAAATGTAAAAAGTGGTAGGCCAAGCGTGCACCACCACTATAATCATGTAGATTTATTGAGAGTTCTATAAGGCACCAACAGAAGTTTAATAACGATTGCTATTTAGATATTTATAAGAAATAAACAGTCCGGTGTAAACTGTTATTCAAGGACAGCAGAATTCATGCAGTCTAAAGGTGACGTAAACTGCCAGCAGAAATATTAATAATAATATTAAGCAGAACCATACAGCCCAGGAACGCTTCTGACAAGGGGAGAACACTCAGTATAGTAAACCCCTCATGATAATATCCAATACAAGTCTGAGCAAGTCAAACACTCCAGGCTACGGGCTCATCACCTCTGAAAATACACACCCTCCAATAGCCTCCTTCACTCGTGACAGTGTATGAATAAATCTGTGAAAAACACAGAGATCGCTCTTACCTGCTCCGTCGTTACCCCGGGCCGGATCCTGAGAGTCACGAGCAGTGACGTCCGGTCGGGGCAGGAGCTTAAATACAGGTATCAACTATTGCAAAATACCCGCACCTGTGGGGAGTCGCGTAAAGTGACGTAAAACGCGTCGCAACCAAATGATGCGAGACACGGTTGTTGAGAACTACACATAAGTCCCCGGAAAACCGGGAATTGTAGTTTTTGACATGGCAACTGGTGTTTACGACTATTCTCATCATCTAAAGACCCACGATTTTTAATACGTGGCAAAGCCTTTATCCCGCATAGCTTGAAACGCTGCAATTCAGAATTCGGTATCAGTGTAAGAACCCTGTATAATACCGCTCAATTAAATAAACGGCAGCATAACTACATTGGTAGTCGCAAACATTACTAAAGCATGCTCAACCCTCATAACTCAGATATGTATCGAGAATGCACCAAAGACCATAAATGTGGGGTGGTCTTTAAAATACAAATCCAGTGATGATGACACTCAGTCTCCACAATACATACTGCGTTGATCAACCACTAACCCTGATAACATCAGAGTATAACAAGACATTTTTACCCAAAGAGCGTGCTATGAGTGTTTCTAAACTTAGAAGATGCACAGCTAGATGAGGGTCCAAGGAATAGCGTCATTTAACCCCTCCACATCACTGCGCAACTTAAACACCCAACGTTGCTCCTTCCTAAATAAAAAGTGGTGATATCAGTAATCTGTCTTGGTATATATGGCTGTTCAAGAACAGTCCAGCTCAAATCCTCAGGTTTATGATTGTGTTCGAGGAAGTGATTGGTCAGTCGAGTAGATTGTTTTTTACACCTAATGGTGCTCTTATGCTCCATTATCCTTTGCTTGATCTTCCGTGTCGTCATACCAACATATGTCTTCGAGCAAGGGCATGTTATTAAATAAATAACTCTTGCACTATTACAGTTGGTATGCTTCGTTTGTCTCCAAGGTCTCTGAGTTCCAATGTCAACCTCAGTAGTGTGCCTAGTTTGTGGGCAGACAGTACATGTACCGCACGGATAGTGTCCCTGGACCGGTGGCATATTCCAGAGTGTAGTAGGTCCAGGTTCTAGGACACCTCTCGGTCGTGTATGGACAAGACAATCACGTAGGTTCTTGCTCCTTTTAAAAGAAAAGAGAGGTGGAGATATCTTGTTCTGACCAACATTAAGAATGCGCCAATGTCTGCGCACAATCTTCTGGATTTGATTCGATTGAGTACTAAAGGTGTTTACGCAGGTAATGGTGGTTTTGGCACAGTAGGTTCTATGAGTGCTTCGCGATTATTATTTGAAGCTCTCTTATAAGATTGTCGTAACAACCTCTTAGGGTATTTTCTGGCTCGAAGATTTCGAGAAAGCACCGTAGCATGTTTCCTAAAGTCATCAAAGGTGGAACAATTCCTACGAAGACGGAGGAACTGACCAAATGATAGCCCTTCACGTAAGGATTTAGGATGGAAACTATCGTATGTTAACAATGAATTCCTGGCCATGGGCTTCGTATACAGTTCACTTTGTAGGCCCCTAGCTGATGAATAGATACGCAAGTCAAGAAATGGCAAACTCGTCTTGCTCACGTCCATTGTAAAATTCAAATAGTCGTTCTGTGTGTTGAGCCAAACATTGAAAAAATTGAGGGTGATCAGATCTCCTCTCCATATGACGAATATGTCGTCTATATAGCGCTTCCATTCTATAACATTGCTGTGAAAGGGGTTCGTCTCCACAAGTACACAGTTTTGTTCAAATAGATGGACATAAAGATTAGCCAAGCTGGGGGCAAAAAAAACTGCCCATCGATGTACCTGATATCTGGAGGTACATCTGATCCTCAAATCTGAAAAAATGTTCAGTCATTGCCAGCCTGGCGCATTCCATAATAAATGGAACTGGTGTACTTGTGGTCCGTGGTCTCTGATCAAGAAGTGACCTAACTGCATCTAATGTATCTACCTGAGGGATGCAGGTATAGAGGGATTCCACGTCAAAACTGACGAGGAAATCCGTCTCAATGTTAAAATCAATCCCTGGCAGTAATTGTAAAACATCCTTTGTGTCTTGCAGGTAAGTAGGCATCGCTTTGACTAAAGGTTTTAAAAAGTGATCCACAAAGGTGGAAAGAGGTTCCAAGAGCGAGCCTATACCTGAAATTATGGGTCTGCCTTTGAGAAAGCTGTTATTGCTGATGTTTCTAACCTGAGTATGACATCTAAGAACCATTATCACAACCTTCCGGTGTTGGAAAAACAAGCACTCGACTCACTCTCTAGAGATCCCCTAATCACTATAAAGCCCGCAGACAAGGGCGGAGCGATTGTTATCTTGGATACCTCCGAGTATCGGAATGAATGCTTGAGACAGTTGACGGATGCCAGGTCCTATCGACTGTTGACTACAGATCCTACAGATAGACTTACCATGGAGATTAGTGAACTAGTTGAGGAAGCAAGAATTGAGGGTGGGTGTCAACTCATGAGGCTAATTATTTGCTAACCACTCACCCTGTGATGCCTTACTTTTATGTGCTTCCTAAAGTGCACAAGGCTCAGCGTCCCCTCCTGGCAGACCCATAATTTCGGGTATAGGCTCGCTCTTGGAACCTCTTTCCACCTTTGTGGATCACTTTTTAAAACCTTTAGTCAAAGCGATGCCTACTTACCTGCAAGACACAAAGGATGTTTTACAACTACTGCCAGGGATTGATTTTAACATTGAGATCTGATCACCCTCAATTTTTTCCATGTTTGGCTCAACACACAGAACGACTATTTGAATTTTACAATGGACGTGAGCAAGACGAGTTTGCCGTTTCTTGACTTGCGTATCTATTCATCAGCTAGGGGCCTACAAAGTGAACTGTATACGAAGCCCATGGCCAGGAATTCATTGTTGACATACGATAGTTTCCATCCTAAATCCTTACGTGAAGGGCTACCATTTGGTCAGTTCCTCCGTCTTCGTAGGAATTGTTCCACCTTTGATGACTTTAGGAAACATGCTACGGTGCTTTCTCGAAATCTTCGAGCCAGAAAATACCCTAAGAGGTTGTTACGACAATCTTATAAGAGAGCTTCAAATAATAATCGCGAAGCACTCATAGAACCTACTGTGCCCAAACCACCATTAACAAGGCTTACCTGCGTAAACACCTTTAGTACTCAATCGAATCAAATCCAGAAGATTGTGCGCAGACATTGGCGCATTCTTAATGTTGGTCAGAACAAGATATCTCCACCTCTCTTTTCTTTTAAAAGGAGCAAGAACCTACGTGATTGTCTTGTCCATACACGACCGAGAGGTGTCCTAGAACCTGGACCTACTACACTCTGGAATATGCCACCGGTCCAGGGACACTATCCGTGCGGTACATGTACTGTCTGCCCACAAACTAGGCACACTACTGAGGTTGACATTGGAACTCAGAGACCTTGGAGACAAACGAAGCATACCAACTGTAACAGTGCAAGAGTTATTTATTTAATAACATGCCCTTGCTCGAAGACATATGTTGGTATGACGACACGGAAGATCAAGCAAAGGATAAAGGACCATAAGAGCACCATTAGGTGTAAAAAAACAATCTACTCGACTGACCAATCACTTCCTCGAACACAATCATAAACCTGAGGATTTGAGCTGGACTGTTCTTGAACAGCCATATATACCAAGACAGATTACTGATATCACCACTTTTTTATTTAGGAAGGAGCAACGTTGGGTGTTTAAGTTGCGCAGTGATGTGGAGGGGTTAAATGACGCTATTCCTTGGACCCTCATCTAGCTGTGCATCTTCTAAGTTTAGAAACACTCATAGCACGCTCTTTGGGTAAAAATGTCTTGTTATACTCTGATGTTATCAGGGTTAGTGGTTGATCAACGCAGTATGTATTGTGGAGACTGAGGGGTCGATTCCGATTCGGGCCGGAAAAAGCACCGACCGACTCGGATCCGGAAAAAATACCGACCGACACGTACCCGTGGCGCCCGACACGCCAAGTACGATGCAAGGCGCGAAAATCCGACCGACACGTAACGAAACCAAGTCGACCGACCGAGCCGCACGGAAAACAGCAATCCGGCCGGAAAAACACGCGACTCCAACCGACCGACACGCACCCGGAACAAATCCGACCGAAACGTACACGCTAACTCCAAACCGCTAAGCACGATGCAAGGCGCGAAAACTCACGAGCGAGTCGGACGGAGGACAAGCCGTACGACCGACACGCATACAAACCGAGCCGAAGCAACACAATACACCGCGACCGACGCGTACGCAGCATAGAAAACTGCACAAACACAGCGTGAACGAAACGGAAAACACCGTACGAGACCAATGCAGGGTCCGACTCGGTCACAAGAACGTTTCCAACATACACAAACAGCACAAAGGAAAAATCACCCAAAAAAGGCCAAACAAGCAATTACCAAGCCAATAAATACTGGGGGGTGGGGACAGAGAACAAGGACACACCCACAACTCCACCTATATAAAGGACACAAATCACTACCATGAGCCTTTGCAAATGCCATTCCACTGCCAGCACCCAAGAGAAAGCAACCACACACCCACAGCTCATCCCTCACACAAGCCACACACCATCAGCACACCAACAAATACCTACCTCACATACACCCAGCAAAACACACACCCACACACCCTCACCTGCACACCAACACACACATCACCCACCATCACCACCCATCACCATGCCCCCCAAGAAGAATCCCAAGTTCCTAGATAGTGAATTGGAAGTCATGGTAGACGAGATCCTCAGGGTGGAGCCACAGCTGTTTGGCACTCTGGTCCAACAGACCCCCATGTCGCAGAAAACCAAAATGTGGGAGAGGATCATCAACAGGGTGAACGCCCAATCACCATGTCGGCGCACAAAGACGGACATCCAGAACAGGTGGTATGACGTGCGCAGGAGGGTGCGGGACCTGCTGAAGAAAGACTACATCAACAGCCAACACACCGGCAGTGGCCCTCCTGCCAAGCCAATATACCTCAGGCCCTGGGAGGAGAAGGTGCGGGCCATCCTTCCGCCAGTGAGCGTATATGGACTAGAGGACATCCCAGAGCCTGGTGAGTACACAACAAATGTACACAATATACTGCCACAAAACACACACATCACTGTCAAGGGGAGAGTCAAACCATGCACTCATAGCAATTACACAGCAACTAGAACAGAATCATCCCAAAATGTGTATGTCAGTCAGATAAACACAACACATGCCATCAAAAAAGTCACATCCAACTGTGCCAACACATGTACAAACACAACCACAACTACAGCTAGGCAGTGGCACAAATAGAACTAACAAACACATCCACACATGTAGCCACCACAACAACACCAACACACAGTGAAGACCACTCAAAGGAAGGAATTCTGTGTATGCTGGCCAAGTCAGTGTAGCCAATAGCATCATGGGAGTCGCAGTCACACATATTGCCCGCCCCAAAACTGTCCCATCAACACCACCATGAACCATGCGCGCATCACAGGGAGTGGAGAAGGACTCACAAGATGGCTGACACTGGCTACTGCTGTGGGGAGCACAAGGCCCTGCTGCCAACTGTGCACCAACAAACAGCAGGACACCACTGACTGACATCCTGAGAGACAACTTCCACTCCCTGCAATGCAAGCACGTTCCATGGTGGGATATCTGGCTGGCTGGGTGGGAAGGGGGACTTGCAGCACTGACTATAGTCACCAGCACCTCCCCTCACACCCCCCAACACAAAATCCACAGTACCCACCTGGTAGAATGCAATGCCCTCCATCCTAACACAAGATCCCACAAAGCACCACCACCCTGGGTTATGTTGTGTGAAGCACAGGGACACTCTTGGGACTCTCAGCCAAACAACTGCCAGGACAACACTCCCAGCCATCCTGTCAGCACAGCCAGCCCACCCCACAGGGAAGCAGAGTCAAAAGGAAGGAAGCATGGGCATGCTGGGAAGGGGGTGGAGGCAATAGCATGATGGGAGTCGTAGTCACAGACATTGCTCAGCCTCACAACTGGCCCATCAACACCACCCTGAACCATGCTCACATCACAGGGAGTGGAGAAGGACTCACAAGATGGCTGACACTGGCTACTGCTGTGGGGAGCACAAGGCCCTGCTGCCAACTGTGCACCAACAAACAGCAGGACACCACTGACTGACATCCTGAGAGACAACTTCCACTCCCTGCAATGCAAGCACGTTCCATGGAGGGATATCTGGCTGGCTGGGTGGGAAGGGGGACTTGCAGCACTGACTATAGTCACCAGCACCTCCCCTCACACCCCCCAACACAAACTCCACAGCACCCACCTGGTAGAATGCAATGCCCTCCATCCTAACACAAGATCCCACAAAGCACCACCACCCTGGGTTATGTTGTGTGAAGCACAGGGACACTCTTGGGACTCTTAGCCAAACAACTGCCAGGACAACACTCCCAGCCATCCTGTCAGCACAGCCAGCCCACCCCACAGGGAAGCAGAGTCAAAAGGAAGGAAGCATGGGCATGCTGGGAAGGGGGTGGAGGCAATAGCATGATGGGAGTCGTAGTCACAGACATTGCTCAGCCTCACAACTGGCCCATCAACACCACCCTGAACCATGCTCACATCACAGGGAGTGGAGAAGGACTCACAAGATGGCTGACACTGGCTACTGCTGTGGGGAGCACAAGGCCCTGCTGCCAACTGTGCACCAACAAACAGCAGGACACCACTGACTGACATCCTGAGAGACAACTTCCACTCCCTGCAATGCAAGCACGTTCCATGGTGGGATATCTGGCTGGCTGGGTGGGAAGGGGGACTTGCAGCACTGACTATAGTCACCAGCACCTCCCCTCACACCCCCCAACACAAACTCCACAGTACCCACCTGGTAGAATGCAATGCCCTCCATCCTAACACAAGATCCCACAAAGCACCACCACCCTGGGTTATGTTGTGTGAAGCACAGGGACACTCTTGGGACTCTCAGCCAAACAACTGCCAGGACAACACTCCCAGCCATCCTGTCAGCACAGCCAGCCCACCCCACAGGGAAGCAGAGTCAAAAGGAAGGAAGCATGGGCATGCTGGGAAGGGGGTGGAGGCAATAGCATGATGGGAGTCGTAGTCACAGACATTGCTCAGCCTCACAACTGGCCCATCAACACCACCCTGAACCATGCTCACATCACAGGGAGTGGAGAAGGACTCACAAGATGGCTGACACTGGCTACTGCTGTGGGGAGCACAAGGCCCTGCTGCCAACTGTGCACCAACAAACAGCAGGACACCACTGACTGACATCCTGAGAGACAACTTCCACTCCCTGCAATGCAAGCACGTTCCATGGTGGGATATCTGGCTGGCTGGGTGGGAAGGGGGACTTGCAGCACTGACTATAGTCACCAGCACCTCCCCTCACACCCCCCAACACAAACTCCACAGTACCCACCTGGTAGAATGCAATGCCCTCCATCCTAACACAAGATCCCACAAAGCACCACCACCCTGGGTTATGTTGTGTGAAGCACAGGGACACTCTTGGGACTCTTAGCCAAACAACTGCCAGGACAACACTCCCAGCCATCCTGTCAGCACAGCCAGCCCACCCCACAGGGAAGCAGAGTCAAAAGGAAGGAAGCATGGGCATGCTGGGAAGGGGGGTGGAGGCAATAGCATGATGGGAGTCGTAGTCACAGACATTGCTCAGCCTCACAACTGGCCCATCAACACCACCCTGAACCATGCTCACATCACAGGGAGTGGAGAAGGACTCACAAGATGGCTGACACTGGCTACTGCTGTGGGGAGCACAAGGCCCTGCTGCCAACTGTGCACCAACAAACAGCAGGACACCACTGACTGACATCCTGAGAGACAACTTCCACTCCCTGCAATGCAAGCACGTTCCATGGTGGGATATCTGGCTGGCTGGGTGGGAAGGGGGACTTGCAGCACTGACTATAGTCACCAGCACCTCCCCTCACACCCCCCAACACAAACTCCACAGTACCCACCTGGTAGAATGCAATGCCCTCCATCCTAACACAAGATCCCACAAAGCACCACCACCCTGGGTTATGTTGTGTGAAGCACAGGGACACTCTTGGGACTCTTAGCCAAACAACTGCCAGGACAACACTCCCAGCCATCCTGTCAGCACAGCCAGCCCAACCCACAGGGAAGCAGAGTCAAAAGGAAGGAAGCATGGGCATGCTGGGAAGGGGGAGGAGGCAATAGCATGATGGGAGTCGTAGTCACAGCCCTACATCCCCCACCACATGGCCCAGCAAGCTCACACTCACGCATGCACATCCCACAGAGAGTGGAAAGGCCCATCAAAGATGTCTGACACTGTTGCTGTGTCGTGGGGAGCACAAGGGCATGCTGGGTACTGCACACCAACCAACAGCAGGACACCACTGTCAGCCATCTTGCCATTGCCCTCACACCCACACCCACTGAACTCCACACAAAAGCAAGTAAGTATGGGAATGCTGGCAAGTGGGGTGGAGGCAATGGCATGATGGGAGTCGTAGTCACAGACATAGCTCACCCCCACAACTGTCCCATCAACACCACCCTGAACCATGCTCACATCACAGGGAGTGGAGAAGGACTCACAAGATGGCTGACACTGGCTACTGCTGTGGGGAGCACAAGGCCCTGCTGCCAACTGTGCACCAACAAACAGCAGGACACCACTGACTGACATCCTGAGAGACAACTTACACTCCCTGCAACGCAAGCACGTTCCATGGTGGGATAACTGACTGGCTGGGTGGGTGGGAAGGAGGTCCGGCTGTCAACCAAACACAAGCAATGCAGACCATGTTCACACCCCAGAAAATACATAGAAATGCCCAAATAATGCAGGACAATGTGCCACACCAATATCAACCCCTGACTGTGACGACTTAGGACAATGCAATGTACAGGCCCGCACCCAGAGGCACAGTCACAACTGTCATGTGTGTCAACCATTGATGCCTGCAGAAACATGACATACATTGTTTGTGTCTCCCAAAAACAGGTGATGATGGGGACACAGCAGCAGACGCTGAGGAGTCCCAGTCCCAGGCTCAAGAGGATGCCGAGCTCACTGGCGTCGTACAGCCTCTGTCCTCCTCGGACGATGAAGAACAACCTGGCACATCCGGTGCAAGTCAACATGCAGCACCAGCAGGACCACCAGCTGCAGCACCAGCAGGACCACCAGCTGCACCCCCTGCACCCACCCCTACAACGACTGTCACCACGAATACCATCCCTGCCGACATGGACAGAATAAGGAGCAACACCAGCACAGTGACCCTGGACCAACCTGGGGCCATGGACACCACCACCACCACCAACCCCCAAGGTGGACCAGGGTTATCTGTGCGTGCCACTGCACACACTGCACATGTCAGCAGGGGTGGTGGGAGGGGTGGGAGACAGAGGTCGCTGCTTGCAGACGTTGCTGGTGTGCATGACGACCCACAACTGGTACGCATAGCTGATGCGTACCAGTCCAGCACCGGAGAGCTCAGCCAGGTAGTGGGGCTCCTCAGAGACATTAAACAGCAGCAGGCTGCCCATCATGCCCGCTTGGACTCCCACATGTCCCACGTGGAGTCACACATGTCCCGTGTGGACTCACACATGTCCCGCGTGGAGTCCAAGTGGGATGCACTGCATGAGATGACGGCGGTGCACAGGGACATTTTACAATGCCTCCGCCAGATGAACAGCAACCAGTCCACACCTCCCTGTGTGCCAACAACATCTGGTGCCGAACAAACTGCAACTGCCACAGGGAGGGAGGAGGACTCTGGCGGAGAGTCCCCTGCACCGCAGCAGCCTGCACTTGAGGGCCCCCCCCCAAGAAGAGGGGTCGTCCGAGGAGGGAAAAGTGAGAGGCCGATGGCCAAGCGCAACTCCCAGGAAGCCTGAACCTGTTCTGGATGTTCGCCTTTGTGCACAGACTGTTCACCCTGTTGACGGCAACACTACTCCCACACATTGCATGGGGAGTACAAGTTGGACCAATGTGTCAGACAACTGTGGCCCCGATACTGGGGATCCTGTCTACCCGGACTTTCAATTCACCTAGGAACTTGGGATTGCAAGATTCATGTACAGCACAACCCATCCTATGCACTATTAACACAAATGTATCACAATAAACACACTAATACACCATACTTGCCTCTGTCGTGATTCCAACGTGGGTGCTGTTATGGGGATGATGAACTGCAAAATTACACTGTGTATGCGAACTGCAACAGCAAGGACAACACAGGCATGTGAGTACAGGCAACGTGACACACATGAGGGAGACACACCACCAGGGCTACACGACACATACACACCTAGGCCATCTGACTCATTGCCTACACTGATGTTGCCAGGGAAGACGGTGCAATGCACAGACACCACACCCATTCCCAGTTGTAGTCAAGTAGCCCACAGGTGCAGTAAGCAAATGGCAGTCAAATGTGTGACCACAGACAACGCACATCACAAAGTGAAGCACAGGTTTATTACACAGTTGCAACATGCCGTAACCACTACAGATGCAAGGTAACCCCACCTGGTAGCGGGCACACAGTCAACAACTGTAGACGGAAGGAAGTCCATGGGTGTGGCGCACATCACCTGTAGGGACACAACAGCTACCAGCCTGGATGTGCAATCACGTCGTCGGTGGACACAGTTGACCAAACGAATCTGAAAGTACCCTGTGAAGGACAGAAATGACACACAGTCAAAAGCAATGGAGTACAGGACAGAACAGCAAAACTCATGCACAATACATGTTACAAGATACCCACCCAGAACCAAGTTAGCATGTCAACACTGTTGGGGAGTACAGCCCACCTGTCACCACACATCGCAACACACATCCAGTCAAGTAGCCCATGGACACACTCCAACAGCACCAGAGCACCACCCACACATCATGCCAACTCACATCATTGACATGACACCTCAGGATACTCACATTCAGCTAAAGAAGTTGGTGATGAGCTGTGTGCGGACATCACCATCACCATCATCATCATCATCATCGTCACTGGCATCGTGGTCCAGGCCAGGATCCTCCACAGGTGGCGGATGTTGGTCATTGTCATCCTGGATGAGAGGCAACTCCTTCCGCACTGCCAGGTTGTGGAGCATGCAGCAGACGATGATAATCTTGCACACTTTCGCAGGGGCATATGGGAGGGACCCTCCGGTCTTGTCCAGGCAGCGGAAGCGGCTCTTCAGGAGACCAAAGGTCCGCTCAATCACTCTCCTGGTCCGACCATGTGCCTCATTGTAGCGCATCTGGGCAGGTGTCACAGGGTTCCTGAGGGGTGTCAGCAACCACGGCATGTTGGGGTATCCCGAGTCACCTATGGACAGACAAGTGCACATTAGCTGACTTGGAAAAGTGGGCGGAATACTACAGATCAGATCACACACAATGGCACAAAGTCAGTACACACCGACAAGCCAGGCACGCTGGTTCTGCATCTGTGCCATCATCCTGGGGATGCGACTACTCCTCATCACAAAGGCATCGTGTGCTGAACCAGGGAAACGGGCACACACGTGTGTGATGGTCATGTCTGCAAGACACACCACCAGTGCATTGACCGAGTGGTAGTGCTTGCGGTTCCTGTAGGCCTGCTCCTGGGCCTGTGGTGGTACCAAAGCCACATGTGTCCCATCAATGGAGCCAATGACATGCGGCATCCTCCCCAGGGCATAAAAGTCACTCTTCACGTCAGTGAGTCGTCGCAGTCTAGGGAAATAGATGTACCGGTTCAGGAAGAGCAACATTGCCGCCAAAACATCGCGGAGCACACGGCTGAACATGGTCTGTGACATCCCACCAGCAGTCGCCACAGTATGTTGGAAGGTACCAGTGGCAAAGAAATGTAGGGCTGCCATCACCTTCACCTTGGGGGTCAGCGCTGTAGGATACGGCCGGCCAGGCTGCAAATGTGGGGACAACTGCACTGCCAAATCCTCAATCAGCTGCCTGGTGAAGCGGTACCGTCGGATGCTGTCCCGTTCCACCATCGTTGCCAGGTCTGGGAATGGCCGATGGACAGCAGGAGCCCTGCAGTGCAGAGGAGAAGTAAGCAAGATTGTCAGTCACCCCACATATGCGGCATTGAACACACTCAAGATCCCAACATACATCATTATGAGGCACAACTACATGAAGTGTGCAGTACCGGAAGGACATGTATGGTACATACATGGCCAACATCTGTCAACACGGTCCTACAGGTGGCATCAATTTGTCCCAGGTTGGCCCATTGGATATCATGAGGCCGTGTCACAGTTCCCATCTCCTGCTGCCGTGTCACAATAACCCCCCACAGTGACATGTGAGGACAGATGTGCCCCAGGCACCACAGCTCAACGACAGGTACATTCCCAGGGACCCTGTAATGCCACATGGACACTGGCATTACATGGAGTATCATGTATACACCACAGCAAAACAACCTTGACCCCCACAGGTAGTGGCCCCACTTGCCATGGCAGGACAGACATGGACGTCTGTGACACACACGCACAACATCAGAGTCCATGCACACACAACGTGGATGTGGAGACTGTCTCCCATTGTGCACATGAAATCAGAGACATTGTAAACACTACATGCACAAAGACTGTGGAGGACCATCACTATTGTGCCACTGGGACACCCTGGCTCAAACATACCGTCCCACATGGGACTCACGGGGTATGTGACATGACATACACATACACCACTGTGAAATGTGACCATGGCACATGCACAGATATGAACAGTTGCACATCACAGTGGTCACGTACACGTAACACCCAGGATCCTGTCCCCATGAACACGTGCACAGCCTGGGGGTGGCTGCCCACAGGTGACACCCACAGGACAACATGTACACCAACATACACACAATAGGAAATGCAGCCTTACATGCCTTATGATAAGGTTTGGACAGGCTGTCGTGATGTAGGTGTGCCCCTCACTCCCTGGGAGCTATCTGTGGCTGGCATATGTCCATCTGAGACAGGCATGCTGACATATGCCAGTCACATGTACAGTGATGCGTTGAACAGCAATGGACCGATCGGTGCCTCCGGCCGGCCCATTGCTTTCAATGTGTGCGGGTACGCGTTGTACCCCTGTGCGCGTTGAACAGCAATGGACCGATCGGTGCCTCCGGCCGGCCCATTGCTTCCAATGTGTGCGGGTACGCGTTGTACCCCTGTGCGCGTTGAACTGCAATGGACCGATCGGTGCCTCCGGCCGGCCCATTGCTTTCAATGTGTGCGGGTACGCGTTGTACCCCTGTGCGCGTTGAACTGCAATGGACCGATCGGTGCCTCCGGCCGGCCCATTGCTTTCAATGTGTGCGGGTACGCGTTGTACCCCTGTGCGCGTTGAACAGCAATGGACCGATCGGTGCCTCCGGCCGGCCCATTGCTTTCAATGTGTGCGGGTACGCGTTGTACCCCTGTGCGCGTTGAACAGCAATGGACCGATCGGTGCCTCCGGCCGGCCCATTGCTTTCAATGTGTGCGGGTACGCGTTGTACCCCTGTGCGCGTTGAACAGCAATGGACCGATCGGTGCCTCCGGCCGGCCCATTGCTTTCAATGTGTGCGGGTACGCGTTGTACCCCTGTGCGCGTTGAACTGCAATGGACCGATCGGTGCCTCCGGCCGGCCCATTGCTTTCAATGTGTGCGGGTACGCGTTGTACCCCTGTGCGCGTTGAACAGCAATGGACCGATCGGTGCCTCCGGCCGGCCCATTGCTTTCAATGTGTGCGGGTACGCGTTGTACCCCTGTGCGCGTTGTACCGCAATGGACCGATCGGTGCGCACCCATTGACAATGGGCTTGCCTGGCAACGGACGCGTTTTCGAATTTCGAACGAGTCGGTTGCTGGAAAATCAGTTGGTCACCCACAACAATGTTGCAAAATCATGTATGTCATGAAGTTGAAGATTTGAAGGATGCTGTGGGCGTGTTTTGGTGCTGCTATTCCATGGATTGGCCAGATTCAGAAGATGCAAACGACTTGGACCTATCACTTTGGACACAAGGGACAGTATCTGCCTCTCCAGCACATATATATTGCTGGCTGTTCCCCTGAGAGCCCACTTGCCTGCACTACATGCTCCAAGACGACATCTGCCACTGCACTGCTGCTGTCTCTGCCCCTCTGGACCCTGCAATGGCACGTACTGTGGAGAGAGCCCCAGCCTTCAGCCTTGAAGAGAACCAGGCCCTGCTGGACAGCCTACTTCCACAGTACAGCAAGCTGTATGGGACACCAGGGGAGCAGGTGAGTGTTCTGTGCACTGCCTTTCTGAATGTGCATTTTGTCTGACTAGCAAGGCTGAGAGTCTGCACGCCACTGGCTAGCAGGCTCACTGAGTAGTTGTCACCCCCCATAGTGTGTAGTGACTTGCACTGGACAGGTATGGTGCAGTGACAGTGCATTTGAACATGGTTTTACTTCCCATGCAATGATACCATGTAGTGACGTCTGGCAAACTGTCCATGGTCAGCTTTGCACTGCCTGTGTACATCATGTGCCCCTGTGATTGAGACATGTATATACGACTGTGTCATGCACGGATATGTTGCATGTGTGGTAATGGCCTTTTCACTTTGTCATCCTGACAGGTTAATGCCCATCGGAAGCAGGAACTCTGGAAGGACATCGTCCGGGCTGTCCGGTCCGTGGGGGTCTACAAGCGCCGGATCCGCAACTGCCAGAAGAGGTGGCAGGACCTTCGGGGCTGGACCCGGAGGATTGCACGGGTCCAGCTGAAGCTGTCGCCTCCTCGCAGGAGGGGCGGAACACGGACCCTGACCCCCACATGCTCCAGATCCTGGCGGTGGTCTTTCCAGACCTGGATGGGCAGCTGAAGGCCAGACAGCAGCAAGGAGGGGTGAGTCAAAGACTGCACTGTGAACTCTGTATTACATGCTTTGTGCCCTCCTCTGGCCTGGTTCAACTGCCACAGTGCAGCAGTCATGTTGTCCAGGAGCCATGTCCCTCTATTGTGCACTGCCCACTGCTCATCTGATACCCAGGTGTGGCCCTTACAGTCAGGGAATTGTGTCACTTGGGACTGTGTCCTTGCAGTTTGCTTCACTAAAGGTGGGGGACAGCATCTGTTTCCCTGACTCTGTTGTGGGCATCATGGGTGGGTCCATTGTTCACACAACGCCTGGTTTTGGACATGTGATCTGCGTGTTGCTTTGATATGCGGTCCACTTGCTGAGCTGAGCCACCACATGTGCCTGGGGTATGTGGCACACGCCCATGCAGCGGGTGGGAACAATGTTTGTGCCCCAGGAGTGTGCAGATTACGTGTGTCACACATACATAGCCAGCTATCCACTGTCCAGGGCACATCCCTCATTCATGTGGAGCAGGACAGTCATGCCTACTCCAGGCCATGCAATGCACTCTGTACTCCCACTCCCGTGTATCAGCTGACACATTGTGCACAGTGATTTGACCCCTCCGGTGTCTGCCTCTGTGTCAGTGTGCTGTGGATTAGTTGCCAGGACTGCTGTGGTGTTTCTTGGTAGGGGCTCAGCATGCCCCTGGAGATGTGACCATAGGAGACGATACTTGTGTGTCACATAGGTGTTTGATCAGCTGCCCGTGCAGACTGGGGTATGCGAATGTGATGTTCAGGCAGCTGTTCCCCATTCACAGCAAATTGTGAGGGGCTCAGGTTCAGAGGGTAGTGTCACAGGTCTCCCATATGTCCAATAGGTGTGACCTGGACAGATGAGGGTTGAGATGATGTGTTGTGTGGGGGATGTACATGTGCACTTGTGCAGCTCCAGGACTTGCATTCCCCATGACCTACTATTGTGACACAGTGCATAGTGTTGTTGTCTGGCTGCCAAGTCATACATCACTGAGACAGTGATGTATGACTTAACAGTCATGCCTCTGCCATGGCATGTGTCAACTTATTTGTGGTCCTGCAGGGGAGTGACATGTGCTACATGCACACCATAGTGGCGCTGGCTATCAGGACATGGGTGCATCATGGTGTCTGTCGCTGGTATGCATCACATGCATTTCCTATTTGACTCTGGGCATCCCTTTCATCCGGAAACCTGTACTGACTCAGTGGCAAGAGCTGTGATGTGTCCACACCGTGTCCTCTGCACTGTCCAACTACTGTGTACTTGGTGCATGTGTCCACACTGGGGTGTTGCAATCCAACAGACACCAGACAGATGGGTGCAAGGCCATGTGGGATGTGAGTGCCATGCTTGGCATCAGACTGACAATTGGCTTCTCCTGTTCAGTTAGGGCACTTTTAGCAATGTACAACTAATGATGCCAGGGCTTGCTCTGTGATGTGCTGTGCTCACAGTGGTGTGTGCGTTTGGTGCAGGTGACTGATGTCTGTCTGTTTCCCCATTGTTTGCAGATACATCCACGGCCACGGAAGGGGACAGCTCCACGGACCAGGAGGAGCCAGAGAGCCAGACTGGGTCAGCAGCCGAGGAGTGGTCGGAGGGACCCAGTGGCACGGAGGGCGAGGGGAGCCACACCGAGGAGTCCTCAGCACCATCCACCTCAGCTGAGGACCAGAGCAACTCGGAGGATGACTCCCTTGTGGAGGCGGGTGTCAGCAGCCACCACACCCCAGCTAGTGTTGCTGTCCCCGCCACCACCAGCACCACCACCGCCCTCCCATCGGCTCCCATTCCCCAGGTCCGTGGAGGCTCCCATGTTCGGGAGCGTGTCTCCTTTGGCCCAGGCACCGCACCCCCTGCCCCTGTGTCCCCTGCTGCCCTGAGTGAGGAGTCTGTGTACCTCCTTCGCCAGCTCCATGTAGGGCAGACAGCCATGCTGAGTGTCCTCCATGCGCACACCGCACTGTTGACTCAGCTGGTGTCGTTCATGGAGGGCATCTCATCGGGCATGTCTGACCTACAGAGGGGCAACAGGTCCATGGACTCCTCCCTGACGGCAGCAGTGTCCCTCCTCAGACAGTCCCTCACCCCTCCTGCCTCTGCTCCATCCACACTCCCCAGCACCTTGCCCGTCCCAAGCACACACACACCGGCACAGGCACACACCAGCACACACACATCCAGCACACAGACACACACGCCACAAACTAAACGCACACGCACGCACAGTCAGGGGACTGAAACCAGACTCACAGGGGATGGGGCCCTGGTACACACACACGCATCCACGGGCACTGCGCAGTCCTCAGTTGCCTCTCCCTCCAAAGCACCCTCCCTTGCCTCACCTGCAACCCCAAAGACCCAGCGCCTCTTCCTCAGTGACCTCGGCCTCTTCCCCTCCGATCCAGCTGCCCCAGCATCCAGGGGGAAGAGGAAGCCCCCCACACGGAGCAGAGTGCCCCTCGCCCCCGGACACCCTCCCCCAGGCGCAGACAGACTGAGGCCCCCACCCGCAAGTCCCCCGGAGTGGTAAGAGCAAGACCCCGCCGCCGCCCTGCAGCTCAAGCACCAGGTCACCTTCCTCCATCCCTCAGGCCCCCACTCCACAGGTGCCCCCGCCACACCCTGCCCCAGGTTCCCCCACCCACAGATATACCATCCCCAAGAGGCTCCGGCCTTCTCCCCCTGCCACTTGCTCTCCCGGCACCACACCCCCGCTGCGCTTGTCTGTGCCACTGATGTGGTGAGGGTGTCCTCCCCCTCTGTCCAGCCCACCTTGCCTGTTCCCCATTCTCCTCCCCTGGTGGTAGGCACTGCAGTGGAGTCCACTACCACCCTGTCTGACTTGGGCACTGCAGTGGCGGACCTGTCCACTCCATCTGCAGGGTCCACTGCAGTCGTGCCGGCACCCACAACATCTGAGCCATGCCCCCAGTTGTGCCGGCACACACCATGTCAGACACCTCCACTGCAGTTGTCAGTGGCTCTCCAGCACCCACCACCCCTTCCCTGCTTCCTCCTGGTGAGCCCTGATCCTGTCCCTGCGGTGCCTGGCCTACCCCCCGGTTGCCCCTCCTAGTGGATTGTCCCTGGTTTTGTGCAGGCATGTGTAGGGTGGCATCTGCCACTGTCACCCACTTGTGACTTTGTTGATGGACTGGCCATTGGCCTTTGTTTATGTTCTACCGGACTTCTACTTTTAATGCCACATATGCTGAATAAAGCAACTTTCTGTTCTCTAGTGCTTTTGCTTCTGATGTACATGATGTTGATGATGCTAAGAATGCCCTTGCTGCAGTGATGGTGATATTTGGTCTCATGATAATGAAGTGTTACTGTGCAGGAACCCATGTGGTCCAGGGGTTATGTGTCCTATCCTGTGGTGTATCCATGTCATCCATAGCAGCATCTGAGGGTGTCATGTGTTCAGTATTTGGCAATGAGATTTCCTACTTAGATTGGCAACTTCACATCTGTGGCTTCCACCCCTGCACATCTGTTGTGCCTGCCATTGTTCTATTCGTCTACTTCCCTGACCGTGTGGCCATCTCCAGTGAACATGCAGGTTTGGGCATCAATGGGGAAGGACTCATCTGTGTTGTCAGTGCAACATTGCTATACAAGTGTGTTGGATCTGTGCTGATGATTCCGTTGGCACTTCCATGACCAGGCTGATGGGACGGGAGCCCTCATTTGTTGCTAATTGTTGATTGTGTGTCCCATTGCTGCCATGGTATGGTATCTGTTCGCCTCACATCTGCAGTCTCCACAGGGTATCTGCATGTGTGTGCCCATTGGTGCAAATATGTGGGTCTGCATTCGGATGGTCACTTCTGTCATTGTGTCATTGATGATTGTTGACGGTGTCAGCCCCCATAGGTGTTGTTTGTCTGCACATGGCCAAAGTTATGTCTTATTTGCACTGCAGGATTTGGCTCCCCCAATTTATGTTGCAATGGGACACATACACTACTTTGCCACTGATGTGTTTGTTGTTCTGTGACCAGGAATCATCCATGCAGTTTGGCAGTTGCACCTCTTACTTTGTCAACACTTGCATTTTGGTCACTGTGATGATGGGGGTTTGGACCCCATTGCCACAATGTTCAAAATGTGCTTCAGCTATGGACCCCACACTTACATTTTGGTCACTGTGATGATGGGGGTTTGGTCCCCATTGCCACAATGTTCAAAATGTGCTTCAGCTATGGACCCCACACTTACATTTTGGTCACTGTGATGATGGGGGTTTGGTCCCCATTGCCACAATGTTCAAAATGTGCTTCAGCTATGGACCCCACACTTACATTTTGGTCACTGTGATGATGGGGGTTTGGACCCCATTGCCACAATGTTCAAAATGTGCTTCAGCTATGGACCCCACACTTACATTTTGGTCACTGTGATGATGGGGGTTTGGTCCCCATTGCCACAATGTTCAAAATGTGCTTCAGCTATGGACCCCACACTTACATTTTGGTCACTGTGATGATGGGGGTTTGGACCCCATTGCCACAATGTTCAAAATGTGCTTCAGCTATGGACCCCACACTTACATTTTGGTCACTGTGATGATGGGGGTTTGGTCCCCATTGCCACAATGTTCAAAATGTGCTTCAGCTATGGACCCCACACTTACATTTTGGTCACTGTGATGATGGGGGTTTGGTCCCCATTGCCACAATGTTCAAAATGTGCTTCAGCTATGGACCCCACACTTACATTTTGGTCACTGTGATGATGGGGGTTTGGACCCCATTGCCACAATGGTCATGGCCTGCTTGCATTGTGGGTGCCACACACATATATGTGTGGCACATGTGCTAGGGGGTCACATTGTATGTTCAAAGTCATGTTCGGTGTTGTAGGCATTTGACACAGTCTACACACGCTTGTCATGGTGTTGGGGGATGTCTCCTTCTTGCATTCCCTAGGTTGTGGTGTGCTGGTTGTGTCATGCATTGTCCATCCTATGAGTGGGGGTGGTAGTAGTGGTAGGCATCCTGCCCCCTGGCTAAGGGTGGTAGTAGTGGTAGGCATCCTGCCCCCTGGGTAAGGGTGGTAGTAGTGGTAGGCATCCTGCCCCCCTGGGTGATGGTGGTAGTAGTGGTAGGCATCCTGCCCCCTGGGTGAGGGTGGTAGTAGTGGTGGGCATCCTGCCCCCCTGGCTAAGGGTGGTAGTAGTGGTAGGCATCCTGCCCCCTGGGTAAGGGTGGTAGTAGTGGTAGGCATCCTGCCCCCTGGGTGAGGGTGGTAGTAGTGGTAGGCATCCTGCCCCCCTGGGTGAGGGTGGTAGTAGTGGTGGGCATCCTGCCCCCCTGGCTAAGGGTGGTAGTAGTGGTAGGCATCCTGCCCCCCTGGCTAAGGGTGGTAGTAGTGGTAGGCATCCTGCCCCCTGGGTGAGGGTGGTAGTAGTGGTAGGCATCCTGCCCCCTGGCTAAGGGTGGTGGTAGGCATCCTGCCCCCTGGGTGAGGGTGGTAGTAGTGGTAGGCATCCTGCCCCCTGGCTAAGGGTGGTAGTAGTGGTAGGCATCCTGCCCCCTGGCTAAGGGTGGTAGTAGTGGTAGGCATCCTGCCCCCCTGGCTAAGGGGTGGTGGTAGGCATCCTGCCCCCTGGCTAAGGGTGGTAGTAGTGGTAGGCATCCTGCCCCCCTGGGTGAGGGTGGTAGTAGTGGTAGGCATCCTGCCCCCTGGCTAAGGGTGGTGGTAGTGGCATCCTGCCCCCCTGGGTGAGGGTGGTAGTAGTGGTGGGCATCCTGCCCCCTGGCTAAGGGTGGTAGTAGTGGTAGGCATCCTGCCCCCCCTGGGTAAGGGTGGTAGTAGTGGTAGGCAACCTGCCCCCCTGGCTAAGGGTGGTGGTAGGCATCCTGCCCCCCCTGGGTGAGGGTGGTAGTAGTGGTGGGCCTCCTGCCCCCCCTGGGTGAGGGTGGTAGTAGTGGTGGGCATCCTGCCCCCTGGCTAAGGGTGGTAGTAGTGGTAGGCATCCTGCCCCCCTGGCTAAGGGTGGTAGTAGTGGTAGGCATCCTGCCCCCTGGCTAAGGGTGGTGGTAGGGCATCCTGCCCCCCCTGGGTGAGGGTGGTAGTAGTGGTAGGCATCCTGCCCCCCTGGCTAAGGGTGGTAGTAGTGGTAGGCATCCTGCCCCCTGGCTAAGGGTGGTAGTAGTGGTAGGCATCCTGCCCCCCTGGCTAAGGGTGGTGGTAGGCATCCTGCCCCCCTGGCTAAGGGTGGTAGTAGTGGTAGGCATCCTGCCCCCCTGGGTGAGGGTGGTAGTAGTGGTAGGCATCCTGCCCCCCTGGCTAAGGGTGGTAGTAGTGGTAGGCATCCTGCCCCCCTGGGTGATGGTGGTAGTAGTGGTAGGCATCCTGCCCCCCCTGGGTGAGGGTGGTAGTAGTGGTAGGCATCCTGCCCCCCCCCTGGGTGAGGGTGGTAGTAGTGGTGGGCATCCTGCCTCCCCAGGCTAAGGGTGGTAGTAGTGGTAGGCATCCTGCTCCCCCTGGGTGAGGGTGGTAGTAGTGGTAGGCATCCAGCCCCCCCTGGGTAGGGGTGGTGGTGCGCATTCAGGCCCCTGTGTGCATATGTGGCATTGGTGATGGGCATCCCGCCCCTATGGTGCTGCTGTTGCTGGTGTAAGTATATTCAGCATCCCCGTGTGTGTGTGTGATGTGTCGTGTACGTGTTGTATGTGTTTTGTGGTTGGTGTCTGGCTTACCTTCTGCGCCGTACGCGTCCGTGCCTGTTCCGGTAGTAAATGTAGAATATTGGTATGATCGGGACGAAGGGATTCATGGTTGGTTCGTGTCGTTCGTCCTTCTCGTTGCTTCGCGTCGTCCTCGTCGCTTCGCCTCGTCCTCGTCGCCGCGTCGTCCTCGTCGGTGCCGTGTTCGTCTCGGAGCCGTGGATCGTGTTCTGGCGCGAATCGGAGCTTATGTGCGCCTCTCCCGGATGCTTTGACGTGCCGTGCGTAGCGACGGGTTCGGAGCGTACGGAAAGCGCATCGTACTTGTCCGGCCGGACGGGGCTGCATTTTTCCTTCCGTGCGACTCGATTCAGCGTTTCCGGATTCGCCTCGGTCGGAGAACAGGACCTGGTTTGGGTGAGTACGGCTCGGCCGGATTTTTTGCTGTTGTGCGCATCGTACTTGCTCGTTCGGTGTACTGTACGGATCGGTCGGGAAACAGGCTTTCGCATGGCTTTTTTCCCGACCGAATGGTATTGGGTGCGCCTCCGACCGAGATCGGAATCGGCCCCTGAGTGTCATCATCACTGGATTTGTATTTTAAAGTCCACCCCAAATTTATGGTCTTTGGTGCATTCTCGATACATATCTGAGTTATGAGGGTTGAGCATGCTTTAGTAATGTTTGCGACTACCAATGTAGTTATGCTGCCGTTTATTTAATTGAGCGGTATTATACAGGGTTCTTACACTGATACCGAATTCTGAATTGCAGCGTTTCAAGCTATGCGGGATAAAGGCTTTGCCACGTATTAAAAATCGTGGGTCTTTAGATGATGAGAATAGTCGTAAACACCAGTTGCCATGTCAAAACTACAATTCCCGGTTTTCCGGGGACTTATGTGTAGTTCTCAACAACCGTGTCTCGCATCATTTGGTTGCGACGCGTTTTACGTCACTTTACGCGACTCCCCACAGGTGCGGGTATTTTGCAATAGTTGATACCTGTATTTAAGCTCCTGCCCGACCGGACGTCACTGCTCGTGACTCTCAGGATCCGGCCCGGGGCTAACGACGGAGCAGGTAAGAGCGATCTCTGTGTTTTTCACAGATTTATTCATACACTGTCACGCAGTGAAGGAGGCTATTGGAGGGTGTGTATTTTCAGAGGTGATGAGCCCGTAGCCTGGAGTGTTTGACTTGCTCAGACTTGTATTGGATATTATCATGAGGGTTTACTATACTGAGTGTTCTCCCCTTGTCAGAAGCGTTCCTGGTCTGTATGGTTCTGCTTAATATTATTATTAATATTTCTGCTGGCAGTTTACATCACCTTTAGACTGCATGAATTCTGCTGTCCTTGAATAACAGTTTACACTGGACTGTTTATTTCTTATAAATATCTAAATAGCAATCGTTATTAAACTTCTGTTGGTGCCTTATAGAACTCTCAATAAATCTACATGATTATAGTGGTGGTGCACGCTTGGCCTACCACTTTTTACATTTAAATTCCATCTCCTGTGGGCTTAGTTTTTCTTCCCCCTTTTTAATTCACAGAGCGTTGCCTCACGCCCTGAGCGGTTGCCAGGAGCGGCGAGTTCCCTCCCGATTTGATACGGGTAAGGCGTTTCGCTGTAGAGTTTTCTTTGAATTACTGTGAGGACCTATAGCATGTTCACATTGCAATGTAATGTATTTTTTATATATTGATATAGACCTTATCAGTATGTACACATATATATTTAAAAAAAAATTCTATCTTTTTCAACAGGAGTACCACACCAATGCCTATAGTGCCAATATACTTACGTACACAGGTATATGGTTGTATCGTTCTTTTTAGTGCTTGTATAATTTTGTTTTATGATTATAGTGCAGTAGTTACAATTAGGTCCTGAAGAAAGCCTTGATCACAGTTAGATCGGTAGTGGCTGAAACATGTAGACCTCTTCACTAGCGCGCTTGTATTTGTAGTTAAATTGCGCGCTTACTGCTTTTTAACCATTGACACCACGTGATCCTAATAAATTCGTTGTCACTTGGTAGTCAATTTTACTTCACTCTTTCTTTCACACTGCACCGTACACTCACCATACTGCCTTATGCTTCAGTGATCTTAGGTGATCTAGTCCTGGATTATATTTGAAAAACATCCATGAGCTCCTCCTGTATACTAGTAAGGAGTTGTAGCTCCTTGGTTGCACTAGTGTGCAGCCGAGAGGAGATCCCCAAATGATGAAGCATGCCACTTCGGTGGGTGATGGGAATCTGTCCTCTTAATTGAGATCCCCCGTTTTCTCTTTTTCTCCTGTTGTGTGTACTGCTGTGACGCCTGTCTCTTTATATATATCTTCCCTTGAGACCCACGGATTTTTGTTGTTGTTATAATTGGTGAGGGGATTTATCCGCGCAGGTCTTTAAATTTTCCCTTGGACCCTCTATCTATCTGGTATTGTATTATGATCAAAATGAACCAATATTTCATCCCACACAATTACACCATTTCTGAAACATCACAGGAGGAGGAGGAGGAGGATAATTGGTCAGAATCAAGTGTGTTAGCTTACCAGCTTCTGGGTGAACCATTTAAGTTTGAGGAAGAACTCTACTTCCTGGACTAAGTATGCCAGTGCCCCATAGAACTTTTTAATTATTTCTCATTGAACTTCTGTGCAAAACAAAAAAAGTAGCTAGTGGAACATTATTATTTTTGTGTCCAATTTGCTGCCCAGCCATTTTTTAGTCACATATATTGCCGGATTGCAGTTGGACTAGTGTGCATTGAACAACCCTCCACAATTCCTTCATGACATTGGAGACAATGCCTGTCCCCCTTGCATGCCTATTGCCTATCCCTTTTTGCATCACTTAGCAACAACAGGTCTGCCCCAGAAGATTGTTGATTTACAAGAGTGTCAATACCAAATTCCAATGTGTTGCCGGCATCAAAAATGAATACCTAAAACCTAAACTACTTGTGCTTGGACTCGAAGAGGAATTACAACTATTGTAACGGTGAGTTAGTGATTATGTAAGTGAGTGATGATTGATGATTCATGTGGTAACAGACAGCGAGGCAGGGTGTTGAACTGTAATGTGTGAAATTGCTTTAGATGATTGATTTACAGGGTTTGGGGCCTGAGTGATAGGCAGTCATTTTTTCCCTGGAGGTGATTGGCCTTTACAAACTTACATAGTGGAAATAAATTAAGCTGTACGGTCCACTCCTATGATCCTTCTGGTTTTTTTTTCATCATCTAGGATGGCTGCTCCAGACAATCGTTTGATTTACAAGACTGCTAAATTCCAATCTGTTGCTTGCATCAAAGTGGAGACAGTATACTTACCACCGTGCTTGGATTGGAACAGGTAACCTTTGCACCAATGAGTGATCTGATTATCGAGTGATTGTAAGTGATGATTGATGATTAATGTGGGGGCAGACAGTGAGGGAGGGTGTTGTACTATAATGTGGGAACTTGCTTGAGATGATTGATTGGCAGTGTTTGGGGCCTGAGTGATGGGCAATCATTTTTTACCTGATGTTGATTGGACACTTTCACACTGAGCCAGATTTACTTTCAGGGTCCTCTCCTGTTTCTAGTTATCTAGAGACCAGAACATTTGCTTTAGTTAACAAACAAAAACCTATGCAAAATAAAAAGTGCAATTCTGTTTCTTTGCTTGTTCTTCAACAGCAGTGTACTACACGTCTATCTTGCTTGGGTCATGACTGGTCTGGGACGGAGCTATTCAGAGTCAGGAAGAGGATGGAAGAAATCAGGGCGGGAGCTGCTTTACTACCTCATCAACAGGAAGAAGTTGTCGACTTTAAAGGTAAACCAAGAGTCTGGCGCAAAGTATTCAGCTATGTGGAATTAAGAGAGATATGTTTATTTGTGACATGCTGCTGTGTGTTTGTGTGTGTTGCACTTGTTGCAAAAGTTAAACTCTCAGTCCCCTCATGTTTTTTTTGCTCTGCCTCTGAGTCTTCTCCATACACTCATCACAAAGCTTACCTTCCAACAACAACAGAGCCTTCTCGGGTATTGCCCCAAGAATCTGGAACCCCTTGAGATCAGACTGAACCCCTCAACTGCATCATTCAAAAAAGAAGTCAAAGCTTTACTGATTAACAAATTCATGACTTAGAAAGTAAGAACTCTACTCTCCTGGCCTCGATATTGTGCAGTATCTACACCTAGGTCTATTGCTTGCTTGCTATTTTCTTTCTTGTGGAACTATCATGCTGGTCCTTGTGGTTGTCTACTCCCTGACCTGATCAATTATTACATGTTGTACTTGTCTCGATTATGTTGTATTTTCTCTACCTGATTCTCCTTATTGACCATTTGTAATGTGCTCTGATACCCTCTAGGGTCATGTTTGTGCAATTTAAAACTTTATAAATAAAATAAATAAATAAACTGGCAATAACATCTCCATTAATAACATCCGCCAGCTCCTACTAAAAACTCAAAATACACACGTGCAATAAAAGGCCCTTTAAAGAGCCAACCTAATAGGAGCATAAGTAAATATGAATATATATGGGTTGGTTTTTTCAAACTACTTTTATGGTACTGTGGTACTCTCTAGAGACCAACATGAAAGTACTGCTGTACTCCGTAATTTAAAAAAGACATTTATAACTTTCCAAATATTATTGACTAAATAGCAAAAAGTAATCAAAATAGACATGTGCCACACGGTGCTAAAGTTTATTAGGAGTGCGATCCGGATTTAGAAACTGCTATGAGCTTGTAAATGTTTAACTGATGCTTTGTTTTAAATAAGAATTATACTCTTTTCTGAATTTTAGAGATATAATTTAATATTTTATTTGTATTAATGACCATTACTGTCTTTATGTTTTATATGCTTTTTATGGCAATTTGCCAAAATAAAGATGCACTGACTGAGTACATAGCAGTACAATACTGACCTCTGTACAATTACAATTACCAGCCTGAAACACATTTTTCAGGTGTTTTGCAAAACTCAGCGAAAGTGCTCTGTAAAGGAACATGGCTGTCAGGCTTTGGAAAAGCATGTATTAGCCAGTAAGATAATCCTTTGTCATTGCTATATACCGAGGTAGTGTTGTGGTACCAGTGCAGCTACACATATAGCTAAAAAACATCCTTTTTCAATAACTTTTGCTTATTTACTTACTTGTCTGCACTACACCACAGAATCAGCTACATCCTCTACTATGTAATAATGCCAAAATTACAGAAAATTCTAGCTGTCAGTTTTTGCGCTACGCGAAAGACAAAAGTCTATGTAAAATACTTTGAATTTCAACCCTGTTTTGGGACCCCCCTTTTTCTTTGCACCCCCTTAACAAATAGCTGTGAAATGTCACGTAATCCAAGAATAAAACAAAGGCAGCAGGTTTGCAAATGTTTGTGGATAGTAGTTAAATGGTCACAAAGATATTAAAGGGCAATATACCCCAAAATCCGCTTCGCTGGTAACCCTAGCTAATGCCACTCTGTAATATATATATATATACTGAAAAAACAAAGGTTACAAGAACTTTATAGTTAGGCGGGATTGCTGAGAGGTCTTCGGAGGCCATGCCCCCTTTCTTCACCACTCTGCAAACGCGCCTCCTGGCACACTGCCAATTGGAGGCTGATGTCCCCTTGGATGCTGAGGGTCCTTGGAGGCCAACAAGCCCTCCTGTTACCTCCAGTAAGTCCCACAGAGTGTGATTGTTGAGAGGACTTCAGAGGCCATGCCCCCTTTCTCCACCACTCTGCATACGCGCCTCCTGGCACATGCTGGTTGGTGGATTAAGTCCCCTTAGCTCCAGAGGTTCCTTGGGGGCCAACAAGTCCTCCTGTTACCTGCAGTAATTCCCACATAGCGGGATTGCTGAGAGGTCTTTAGAGGCCACACACCCTTTCTCTACCACTCTGCAAACATGCCTCCTGGTGCACTGTAAGTTGGGAGATGAAGTCCCTTGGATGCTGAGGATCCTTTGGGGCCAACAATCCCTTGTGTTACCTCCAGTAAGTCCCACAGAGCGTGATTGCTGAGAGGACTTCAGAGGCCATGCCCCCTTTCTCTACCACTCTGCAGACGTACCTCCTGGCACAGTACTGATTGGGGAATGAAGTACCCTTGCCTCTAGAGTGTTCTTGGGGGCCAACAAGGCCTTCTGTTACCTGCAGTAACTCCCACACAGTGGAATTGCTGAGAGGTCTTCGGAGGCCATGCCTCCTTTTCCTTCACTCTGCAAACTTACCTCCTGGCATGCTGCTGTTTGGGAATGAAGTCCCCTTCGATGCTGAAGGTTCTTGGAGTCCCAGAAGCCCTCCTGTTACCTCTAGTAAGTCCGACAAAGCAAGATTCCTGAGAGCTGGTCAGAGGCTCCGCCCCATTTCTCCACTACTCTGCAAACACGACTACTAGTTAAAAAACCATAGAAATTCACTTAAAAAAACAAAGGTTACAGGGACGTTATAGTTAGGAAATAGATTTTGAAAAACCTTAGAAATTCAATTAAAAAAACAAAGGTTACAGGGTCATTATAGTTAGCAAATAGTATTAAAAGAACCTTAGAAATTCACTGAAAAAACCAAAGGTTACAGGGAAGTTATAGTGAGAATCACCAGTTATAGTTACCTGAGCTATAACTATAACTTACGCCCCCCCAATGCACTGCTTATGACCTCACATATTACAGCATTCATGACACGGTCAGTGACATCACTGATGACATAGCTAATAACATCTCAAAAGACATCTGGTAACTATAATTGCTGAATTTCACTGGTTTTGTACAAGTGGAACCTGAGCCTAACTATAACGACCATGTACACTTTGGTTTTTTCAGTGAATTTCTAAGTTTTTTTAAAATTCCATTTCCTAACTATAATGGCCCTGTAACCTTTGTTTTTCTCAGTGAATTTTATGTTTTTTTAAGTAGTTGTTGCGTTTGCAGAGTGGTGGAGAAAAGGGACGGGGACTTAGATCAGCTCTCAGAAATCCAGCTATATAGAGCTTACAGGAGGTACCAGAAGGGCTTCTTGGCTCGCAAAGTCCCTCAGGAGTAAAGTGAACTTCATCCCCAACCAGTAGTGCACCAGGAGAAAGGGGGCATGGCCTCTGAAGCCCTCTTAGCAATCCCGCTGTGTGGGATTTACTGGAGGTAACATAAGGGGTAGTTGGTCCCCAAGGACGTCCTTAGGGGCAATCTGCCCCTTATGTTACCTCCAATAATGCCCTCACTGCAAGTTGCTGAGACATCGCCGGAGGTCACGCCACCTTTCTCCACCACTCTGCAAACATGCCTCCTGGTGCACTGTTAGTTAGGGGGTGAAGTCTCCTTGGCTCTTGAGGGTCCTTGGGTGCCAACAATCCCTCCTGTTATCTCCAGTAAGTCCCACACAGCAGAATTGCTGAGAGATTTTCAGTGGTCACGCCCCCTTTCTCCACCACTCTGCAAATGTGCCTCCTGACCCACTACTAGTTGGGGAATGAAGTCTCCTTGGCTCTTGAGGGTCTTTTGGGGGCCAACTAGACCCCCTGTTACCTCCAGTAAGTCCCACACAGTGGGATTTCTGAGTGGTTTTCAGTGGCCGTGCCCCCTTTCTATACCACTCTGCAAACGCGCCTTCTGGCGCACTACTATTTGGGGGATGAAGACCCCTTGGCTCTTGAGGGTATTTGGGGGCCAAGTACCCATCCTGTTATCTCCAGTATGTCCCACACAGCTGGATTGCTAAGAGGATGTTGGAGGTCACACCCTATTTCTCTTCTCCATCAATCTGCAAACGCGCCTCCTGGCACACTAGTGGTTAGGGGAAGAAGTCCACTGTAGTCCTGAGGCCCTCAGTAGTAAAGTGGAATTCATTCCCCAACCATTAGTGCTCCAGGAGTTTCATTTGCAGAGTGATGGAGAAAGGGGGAGTGGCCTTCAAAAAACTTTTAGCAATCCCACTGCGTGGGACTTACTGGAGTTAACAGGAGGGGTTGTTCACCCCCAAGGATACTCTGGAGGCAAGGGGACTTCATACCCCAACCAGAAGCATGCCAGGAGGCGCTTTTGCAAAGTGCTGGAGACAGGGGGTGGGGCCTCCAGCGAGTTGCTGCGCTTTTAAAAAAATATATATTTTCTTTTTTTAGGGAAGGGTGGCTAGAAGCCCCTTTCCGTGGCCCGATTTCAGCCCTGGAACCCCATCCTCCGGGGCTAGTCCTTTATAAAATGGGGTCCCAGCCTTTATTTTTTTTTTTTTTATCAAAGAGAGGTGGGCTGCACAGCCCCCTTTCCCTGGCCTTTTTTAGCCCCAGGGACCCCATCCCATGGGGCCTGCCCCTTTTTATTTCCTTATTTATTTTTTAAAAAGGGAGGTGGGCACTCAGCCTCAGTCCTGGGCCGATTTCAACCTTGGGGATATCATCCCCTGGGGCCAGGCCTCTACTGTGGGTGCCCTGGTCCCACCCAGGGTAACCATTCTCATCTGTTGGGGACCGTGGGGGTGAGCCTCAAAGCCCCTGCGGTCCCTGCCAGCTTCCTGCCTCCTGCGGGAGCCAGCATTGCTTTTGGACAGAGGGAGCTGCTAAACATGTAGTTCCCTCTGTCCAAAAGTAATTATGCTCTGCTTCTAGTAAGTGAGAGCATTTTACATACTCTTGCTTACTCAAAGCAGATCAGAGTTTGCTATGGCTTGGCGGGAGCAGTGATGCTTCTGCCAAGCCTTAGCAAACAGCAATGTCCTGGGGTGGGCACCCCGGGACATTGCTGGAGCCGGCCCTGGGGGGTAGCGGTCCCAAGGGCCATGTATGGCTCCAGGAGGGGGGCCACGCTGCCCCCTGCATTACAGGATACAGCCCTGGGGAGGTGGTCATCCCCGGGGCTGCGGGGGGCACGTGGCACCACAGTTTAATTTTAACCATTTGCCCCATAGAGGTTGCAGTCCCTGGGGCTGTGTGCTGGGTGGATCACCCCCTCATTAATAATAAATTTTGCCCCGGAGAGGTAGCAGTCCCCCGGTCTGTGGGGGCCACCTGGCCCCGCCACAGTCATGTCATGTTTTACCCCCATTATTAAAAGTTAAAGCCCTGGGGAGGTGGCAGCCCTAAGGCTGCAATGGCATTCCGTGCGGCCCCTCTACATTTTCACTAGTAAATTTACAGAGAGGTGGTGGTCCTCTGAGCTGAGGGTTTATGAGAGGCCCCCCATTTAGTAATTAAAGAAGCCCCGGGGAGGTGGTGGCCCTGGGGTTAGATTAATCTCTAGGAGGGGGCCTAATGCACCCCCTCCTTTATTTTTAAAATGCCCCCGGGATTTGGCCCACCTAGGGGCTTCATATAAAACATGCGCAGGAGCCCGCACATCTATTTTATTTTTTTTTCACATGGATCCATCCGCGAAAAAACAAAATGCTTCTAAACCCTGGCTGGATCATGTGGGACCAACCACCACCATATCCTAGGGTCAGGGTATTCCTAACCTCCCCCTTTCTTTATTTTTTACTTTTTTTGTGGGACTCGGCTTCAAGCCGAGTCCCAAGATGGCTGCCCACACTTTCTTGTTGAAGTGTTGGCAGCTAATCAAATTTTAGTAGGATTCGCGAGTCCACTGCAAGGACTCGTATCCCTAGATATCTATATTTTTTAAAGCGAAATATCTCAAAAACTACTGAATGGATTTACACCAAATCACAAAAAGCACACTTTCTGGACCAACATCTAGCTTTCTGCCAAATTTGGTGTAATTATTTTTAGCTGTTCGGGCTGTAGTCGTGTTCGAAAAATAAAAATCCCAAAATACATAACATGGGGAAAACTTGTTTTGAGAACCCTCTTTTTCTCAACCACCCAAAACTTTCAACACAGAAGCTGAATCAAAAGGGGACTTTTTTTTAACATTTCGTGAAGATTTATCAAGTTGCACCAAAGAGTTTGGCAAAACATATATATATATATATATATATATATATATATATATATATATGAAAAAAACCAAAGGTTTCAGACATGTTATAGTTAGGAATTAGCATTTAAAAATCCTTTGAAATTCACTGAAAAAACCATAGGTTTCAGGCACATTATAGTTAGAAATTAGCATTTAAAAACCTTACAAATTCACTGAAAAAACCATAGGTTTTAGGGACAGTTATAGTTAGTTGGACATTGCACTCGTACAAAACCCGTGAAATTCCCCGTTATAGTTAGTTCAGCTAACTATAACTCACGCCCCCGCAATGCACTGCTGATGATGTCACATATTACATCACTCATGACATGGTCAGTGACATCACTGATGACATCACTGATGACATGTCAAATTACATCACTGATGACATCATCCAGTGACTGTATAGGGAAAGGCGTATTGAAGAATGAGTGGGTGTATAAGTGTCTGAATGGATGATTTAGTAGGTGCGTGACTAACTCTATAAGTGAGTGATTAAACGTATCTTACTGAATGCATGGGTTAGTGACTAAACTGGGTGAATGTCTGTATCCGTCTGTCTGTTGCTGTGTAAGTGGCTGCATGGGTTTGTGAATAGCTACATGAGTGTCTATATGAGTTATTGATTGGTTGTCTGAGTATCTGTATGGGTGCCTGAGTGTTTGTGTGGGTGGGGTTTGTGCGACTCTGTGCATAGATGTGTGAGTGGGTGATTCACTGGGTGAATGGTTTCAAGAGTGCATCTGTGATAGACTGTATGGGTGGGTAAGTGTGTGTAAGAGTGTGTTAGTGAGTGAATGTATGTCCCAGTGGTACATGTGTGAGTAACTACATATGTGAAAGGCAGTATATATGTGTGTTGGAGTATATAAATAGCTATAAGCGAGAGTGTGTGATTGTGAGAGTGACTGTATGGATGAGTGTGTGCTTGTATCAGTGATCGTATAAGAGCATAAGAATGTGCTAGTATTTGTATGAGTAAGTGAGCTGGTGTGTGTATAACTGTATAGGTGAGTAAATGGCAGTGTGTTTAATTATTTGCATGACTGACTAGGTGTGTGAGTACCTCTATGGATGAGTGGTGGTGTTTGAGTGTCTATATAGGAGTATGAGTGCATATGATAGTCCTGTACTGAGTGACCGTAAGTATGAGTGACTGTACGGGTGAGTGAGTGGATGTGTGTGTAGAACTAAGAATCAGTGAGTGGGTATGTAGTTATTGGTGTTGGAGTGTCTATGGTTTTGCGAATGGCAGTCTGTAATTTAGAGTGGGTGTATCAAAGGTTATATTAGGGTGTGAGGAGGTGCATCAGATTATCACGTGGATGATGTCTTCAGTGATGTCATCAGTGATGTCATTTGAGATGTCATCAGTGATGTCATCAGTGATGTCACTGACCATGTCATGAGTGATGTAATATGTGACGTTATCAGCAGTGCATTGCGGGGGCGCGAGTTATAGTTAGCTGAACTAACTATAACGGGGGAATTTCACGGGTTTTGTACGAGTTCAATGTCCAACTAACTATAACTGTCCCTAAAACCTATGGTTTTTTCAGTGAATTTGTAAGGTTTTTTAAATGCTAATTTCTAACTATAACGTGCCTGAAACCTATGGTTTTTTCAGTGAATTTCAAAGGTTTTTTAAATGCTAATTCCTAACTATAACATGTCTGAAACCTATGGTTTTTTTCAGTGAATTTCAAAGGTTTTGTAAATGACAATTTTTAAATGTATTAATTGTTATATTTATTTTTTGATACTGATTTACTACATTTTTTAAACTATTTATTTTTAGATATTTTATTTTGTAAATTACATTATAATTAAATTATACATTACATTACAAAATATACTTTCTCAGAATGAATTACTTTAGTTTAAATACTTTGCAAATAGGCAATAGACTTTTAAGTACAGTAGTTACAGTTGTTGCAATGGGCAACACAATTTCAAACACAATGCAACATTGAGATCAATGTGAATTTCTAGTTAAATGCAATTAGTTACTTTATGGATTACGTTTCTAACCACAGGACTGGATCCTAGATTCAGTCCTGGGACATCTCCTGTAAACAGTTGAGTAAAAGCGTTTTGGTTACAGTAGTGATTTTTAAGGAATATTATTGTATTATAAAAGTTGACACTAAGAAACTTTTTCACATAGAATCACCAATGTTATCCTATGGGAGGAAATTCACTTAGCAGATAAGTAGTGTTATCGTTACTTTTTCTTACTCAGTGGTGGATCCTGAATCCAGCACTGGTGCATCTCCTGTAAACAGTTGAAAGAATGCGTTTAAGTCATACAGGCGATTTTTAAGGAATATTTGTAGTTTGTGAAAATCGACACTTTGAAACTTTTCTGCTGAAAACCAGACAATGGATTCCTATGGAAGGAAATACAAGTTACTGGTAAGTACAGTTAGAATTACTTTTCAGGGTCAGTGCTGGGCTAAAAGATGCAGCACTGGCTTCTCTCCTGATAACAGGTGAGTAAATCGGAATTCGTAGTTCGGCTGATTTTAGAGGAATATTATAAAGTTCCAAAATTCCACACCTAGAAGAATTTCCAAGTGAAACCAGTCAATGTTAGCCTATGGAAGGAAATTCAAGTTACTGGTAAGTACGGTTAGAATTACTTTTCAGGATCTGTACTGGGCTCAAAGATGCAGCACTGAGGTCTCTCCTGATAACAGGTGAGTAAATCGGAATTCGTAGTTCAGCTGATTTTAGATGAATATTTTAAAGTTCCAAAACTCCACACTTGGAAGAATTTCCAAGTGAAACCAGTCAATGTTAGCCTATGGAAGGAAATTCAAGTTACTGGTAAGTACGGTTAGATTTACTTTTCAGGATCATTACTGGGCTCAAAGATGCAGCACTGAGGTCTCTCCTGATAACAGGTGAGTAAATCGGAATTCGTAGTTCGGCTGATTTTAGAGGAATATTTGCACAATGGTGAATGGTGAATGGCCAGAGAGCTGCGTTGCAGAGAGGTGTTCAGAGGCCACGCCCCTTTTTACAACACTCTGCAATGCAGCTCCGTGGCGCTTACTGGAGGTACTTGGTGGGCTAGTTGGCCCCCAGGGACCCTCAGGATTGAAGGGATTTAAATCCCCATCTTAAAATGCGCCACGGGGCCTGTTTGCACACATGTCACCTGAAGCCCCGCCCCCTCCCTTCACCACTGTGCAAACGCGCTCCGTGGCGCGTTTTAAGTTGGGGGATTAAGTCCCCTTGAATCCTGAGGGTCCCTGGGGACCAAGTAGCCCACCAAGTACCTCCAGTAAGCGCCACAGAGCTGCGTTGCAGAGAGGTGTAAAGGGGCGTGGCCTGGACCACCTCTCTGCAACCCAGCCCTGTGGCGCTTACTGGAGGTACCTGGTGGGCTAGTTGGCCCCAGGGACCCCAGTATTGAATAGGAATTATTTCCCCAATTTAAAGCGCGCCACAGCCGCTGCTTGCAGAGTGGTTAAGGAGAGGGGCGGGCCTGGCCGCCGATCGCGTCTTTTTTTTTTTTTTTTGAAGGGGGCTGTGTGGCCCCCTTCTTTACTTTTGGGGCCCTGGGGACCCCATCCCCCAGGGCCTGATGCCTTTTCCTTTTTAAAAAAATAAAATACTGTAGGGGCTCCGGGGACCCCATCCCCGGGGCATGGCCACTTTTTAAAAGTAATTTTGGAGGAGGGGGCTGTGTGGCCCCCTCCTAAAGCTCTATTGGCCCCGGGGACCCCATCCCCGGGGCCGGCCTTTTATAAAAAAATATTATTTTTGCGGAGGGGGCCACGTGGCCCCCTCCCGAGCCACTACTTGCCCGGGGACCCCATCCCCCGGGGCTGGCCCCCTATCCTTTGGGGTCTGTGGGGGACCCCACTCCCCCACGGACCCTGCCGGCTCCCCGCGTCCTGCGGGAGCCGGTATTGCTTTCCACATGGGGAGCTGCTAACATGCAGCTCCCCATGTGGAAAAGCAATGTGCTGGATATTGGAAGAGAGGCAGGTTTCCTGCTCTCTTCCAATATATAAAGCAGTTTGCTATGACAGGACGGGGCCGCGGGGCTCCAGTCCCTGTCATAGCAAACTACAGTGTCCCGGGAGTAGGTACCCCGGGACACTGCAGGAGCCGGCCCTGAGGGTGGTGGTCCCCAGGGCCATCAAGGGCTCCAGGAGGGGCCACGCGGCCCCCTCCCAACTTATTCAAAGCCCCAGGGAGGTGGTGGTCCCCGGGGCTCTGGGGGTCCGTAACGGAGCCCCATATTTAAATCTTTAGTGCCCCGGGGAGGTGGCAACGCAGCTCTATGGCTGCCCAGCAGCCTTGATCACGTGTAATGTACACACCAATCCAGTGCCTTTAAAAACGCATGGTGGAAAGAAAAGAAGGATACACTCAACTACCAAGCATGGGCAGTAAAAGTGAAACCAGATAGCTATTCTATGCAGAGAGCCATGAAGTATACAAAGGTGAACCAAACGGGGCAGTGCAAGTACTGGCATAGTGTCTCGCAAACTTCACAGGGTGTCGAAATGACAAGCCCAGAGGTGCGCAAGGGCGACTAACACATGAGAACCTGAACCCCAGGTTCCTCGGGCTGCCAAGTACCAGTAACGGGCAAGTGCCCAGACAAAACGTGACACACCTCTGGCCTAATTCAAGATGTCCTCAATAATGAAAACTGATTACACCATGCATGGTAATTCTTAACTGAGTTGACGTTCCAGGGGTGACAGCAAAGAAAAGGGTAGGGAACCCGTGTCGGTGGGTGCCGTTTGGGTGGGTCCCTTCCTTTCCTCCTGTAAAAGAAACACAGAAAGAAGAGTACAGTGAGTACAGAAATAAGACAAGAAAACATTAACAATGTTCCTGCCTAGTCTATATGTGATGTTGGGTCTGCTCTTGATGTTCTCACCTATGATGTTGTCACACTTTAGTATGTCCCTGTTTTTCGCTAAGATCCTCTTGACATCATCGGCATCGCCGTTGTATGTCAAGATGATTCTGGTGTTGTCTTCAGTAAGGTCTGTCTCTGTCTTGTTCTTGTCAGAGAGTGTCTCCTGTCTATTGATACTGTCAGCTCTGTCGCTGGTCTTCTTCAGGACCCAGGTGGGGTAACCTCTTTCCCTGAATCTGTCTATCATCTCTCTGCGCTCTAATAGGTAAGCTTCTTTAGTGTTGCAATTACGTTTTGCCCTCAGTAGTTCGCCAAAGCGGATGCTCCATTTAAGGGCCTCTGGATGGCCACTGAGGGCATGTAGCACACTGCTGCCAGCAGTGGCTTTGCGTAAGAGCTCAGTGTGTATTTTGTTTCATCTGATTTCTAGTCTGACGTCCAGGTATTCAGCCGTGGTACTGCTTATATTACTCGTGAGAAGCATGTTACGATTATTGGTGTTGAGTTTCCTGATTAAATCAACAGCTTCTTCCTCCGAACCCCTCCAGATGATGAACAGGTCATTGATGTTTCTGAAACACACCATGACCTTTGCAAGCTCCAGAGAGAGTTCGGTACTGGCAAAGATCTGTCCCTCCCATAGGCCCATTAACAGGTTCGCAAAACTGGGAGCAAAGCATGAGCCCATGGCTGTCCAAGTGGTTTGTTTGTAGAGAACCCCATCAAACAGAAAGATATTATTACTCAGACAGTACTCTATCATGTCTAGGATCATCATGGTGTGGTCTCTAAATCTGACATATCTCATGCGGGAGAAATGTTGGCAAGCCTCGAGGCCATGTTTGTGATCTATAATGGTATATAGGGAGTGAACATCAAGAGTAATAAGAAGGAAGTCATCCTCCCATTCTATATCTTGTATTTTCACTAAAAAATCCTTGATGTCCCTGATGTAAGAAGAAAGATTGCTAACGTGGTCTCTGAGGAAATGGTCCACGTACTTGGACACGTGTTTCAGTACACTACCCTTGGAAGACACTATAGGGCGCCCTGGTGAAATGAGGGGGTCTTTGTGCACTTTAGGAAATAAGTAGAGGACAGGGAGTTTGGGATGGTCCTTCTTGAGGAAGCAATACTCCTCCCACTCCAGAATGCCTTTGTCTCTCCACTCGCCCAGTTTGTCCCAGATTGTGGTAATACTACTAGTGTAGATTTCCTTGGAAATGGGAGTGTAAAATCTGGTGTCATTGAGTTGTCTTAGTGACTCAGTGATGTACATATCCCTGTCCAGTAAGACCACATTAGCTCCCTTGTCTGCAGGACATATGATAACTTCCTTATCTTCAACTAAGGAGATGAGAGCCTGCCTTTGCCCGTAGGTGAGATTCATGGGTTGCCTATTTCTGTGGTGTGATTTGTGACGATATTTAATGAGCGATTTGCTGACACTCTCATGGAAAGTGTCAATGCTATCATGGGGGAGTGTGGGAAAAAAGATTGAACGTGGTTTGAAACTGGTATTAGCTGCTGCATCATGTGTGATGCCTAACTCATCAAGGACAGATAGCTTGCTAATGCCCGCACCCACGCTGTCAGGATCCTGTTGTAATATAAGCATGGTAACAAGAGTATCTATATCACCTATGTCTAGGTCAGTGTCAATGTTGAAAGTACTACCTCCCACCGCTCTGTTATATCCTACTGCTCTAAGTTTGTGCCATTTTTTAAGCTTGAGTTTTCTGACATACTTATACAGATCAATTCTAGTATCGGCATAATTAATCGAGGAGGAAGGGCAGAAGGAGAGGCCTAGACAAAGCATCTCTTTCTCAATGTCACTCAAGGGTCTCTTGGATAGATTGATAATAGTTTTATTAACCGTTTCTGGATCCATTAGTGCACCTTTTTGGACCCTGCGTTGCTGTTTCCCATGCGACCCCGTCCTCTGCCTTTTCTGACATCTCTGTTGGATGCGCTTTCTTCTGCGCCTCTTCCTCGACCCTGACCTCTCTGTCCCCTGGGTTTAGGCGCTGAAGTATCCCTTGTTGTCTGTCGTCCCCGGCGCAAAAGCTGGTACTGGTCTAAAAAAGTCACCGGTCTCATGCCTCGTTCATTCCCAGATGTGTTATCTGCTGATGTCTCAGATTCAATGTCACTTGTGGTTGATTGGTCTGATAGGGATACTCCAGCGCTGAAACCCAGGGGACAGAGAGGTCGGGGTCGAGGAAGAGGACGAGGAGGCGCAGAAACAGAAGAAAACGGACGTTATAGTTTGGCTGAAATTTCACTCGTACAAAATCAGAGAAATTCTGCATTTTCACGCCCCCGCAATGCACTGCTTATGACCTCACATATTACATCACTCATGACATGATCAGTGACATCACTGATGACATCATTCAGTGACTGTGACTGTTTTTAAAACGTTTTTGAGTGTAAATATATATAAAAGGTGTATTGTTGAATCAGTGGGTGTATGAGTGCCTGTATGGATGATTCAGTGGGTGCATGACTGACTGTATAAGTGAGCGATTAGGTGTCTCAGTGAATGTATGGATCAGTGACTAGATTGTCTAAATGTCTGTATTAGTCTGTCAGTTGGTGTCTAAGTGGCTGTATGAGTTGGTGAGTGGGTACATGAATGGCTGTATGGGTGATTTATTGGTTGTCTGAGTACCTGTATGTGTGTATGAATGTCTGTGTGGATGGGTGAGGGGGTGTGTGACTGCCTGCATGGATGTGTGAGTGGGTCTGTGAGGGGCTGTATGGGTGACTGAGTGTTTGTATGGCTGTGTCTGTGAGTGAATGGACATGTCAGTGGTATATGGGTGAGTAACTGCATATGTGGAAGGCAGTATAGGTGAGTGTTAGAGTATATGAGCGACTGTATGCGTGAGTGAGTGATTGTGAGAGTGGCTGTATGGGTGAGTGTGTGCTTGTGTCACTGTGACAGTATAGATGAGTGAGTATGTGTTCGTATCTGTATGAATAAGTGAGTGGGTGTGTGTATAACTGTAAAGGTGCATAACTGGCTGTGTGATTGACTCTATGGGTGAGTAGATGTGTGAGTAGCTCTATGGGTGACTGACAGTGTGTGAGTGGCTGCATGGGTGTATGAGTGGATATATCAGTGGCTGTATTAGTGAGTGAGTTGGTGTGTGAGTGGCTGTATGGGTAACAGAGTGGATATGTGTATACACCTATGAATCAGTGAGTGGGTGTGAAAGTACTGGCATGGGTGTGTCAATGGTTTTGAGAATGCTAGTGTAGAAGTTGGAGTGGGTGTGAAACGTTATATTGGGGTATGAGTGGGTTCATCAGAGATTCTGTGGATGATGTCATCAGTGATGTCATCAGTGATGTCATTTGAGATGTCATCAGTGATGTCATCAGTGAGGTCACAGACCATGTCATCAGTGATGTAATATGTTAGGTCATAAGCAGTGCATTGTGGGGTTGTGAGTTATAGTTAGCTCAGCTAACTATAACTGCTGAATTTCTCTGGTTTTGTGCATGTGAAATCTGAGCCTAACTATAATGTCCCTGTAACCTATAGTTTTTTTCAGTGAATTTCTAAGGTTTTTTAAATACTAATTCCTAACTATAACGTCCCTGTAACCTTCCTCATCATTGTGCACTGTGGTGGCAATGACGTAGGCACATTAACTGGAGTGGGACTAGAAATCTTAATGAAGGATACCTTTGCTGAATTGATGATGCTTTTCCCTGACACTGTCTTGCTGTACTCTAACATATGTAAAGCCAGAAATGGAGGTGGTCCAATCAATTCTGTCCACAGATTGACAAAGCCAGGAAACATGTTAATAAAACTGTTTCTGCATTCCTCAGAAACCATCACATGGGCTTTATCAATAACAACAATCTGCTTTTTGACATGCATGGAATTTATAGAAATGATAGAGTGCACTTTACAGATGAAGGTAACAGGGTGTTTCTAAGTAACTTGAAACTCTGCATCCGGACTTATGTGTAGCAGCCATATACACACAACCAACACAACGGCTCATGTCAGAGCTACCCTAGTACCCGAAATATTGTGACGTTTTTTTCTAAAGGGTTTTTTTTCCTTTCGTTTTTGGGAATCTTCGCAATGATGTCGCGATCCCCGTAGACACATCGCAAAAACAAAAAAACTAAATCAGACATTCAATGAACACCAACACATCCAAAAATGATATGTAAAAAAAATCCATCGCCTCCGGGGCGTGGCCGGGCAAGATGGCCGACTGGACGTAGACCGTCTCGGCTCCCGGTCCGCGCGCTGCTCTGGCCTTGCACCTAGCGACTGGAGGACTCCTGCGCCGATCTGAATGACCCTCACCTGCAGCGGAGAGCCTGGCGAGTCAGCGGAGCAGCCCTGATCCCTTCGGGGATCGCGGAATTGACAGGGACCTGCGGGCACCGCGAGGTATTGCTGGGCTCCACAAAATGGCGGACGGAGCTTCCCCGGGGATGGCGACTGGGCCGGGCCTGCAGCAATAGAGGTATGGGCGAGGAGCTGCCGCGGACAGTCGAGCGGACTACGCTAGCGCGACCCAGCTCCCCCAGCGACGCCGTGCGGAGCAGGGCCCCCGCGCGATGGTCTTGCGGTGTTTGCCTGACCCTGCAATGGCGTAGAAGAACGCCTTTACTCCCGCGTGGGCGGCTGGGGGGAGACTGCTCCCTGTTGATGCTTGGGATCTGCGACCGCCACTGAAGAGACCCCTGCCATTGACGGTGCTGCATCTACAGACGAGTCCGCTACAGCTGACTCCTTTGCGCTCGCCTGACCGCAACAGGGCGGCCGAGGTCGTCCCTCCTCTCCGGGGGGGGAGAGGTTATTGAAGATCGGCAGCTACCGGCTACGAGTGAGGGGGTGTGCAGCTGGAGGGCCCCTGACTCTATCAACATCCAGCCTCTGAGGTGCACACTGCCTCCATAGACAGGGGTCCCAGATTGCCTTGTGTTGCCCAGTGGATCCCGGACGGCACTCTACCATGAGATACCCCACCCGCCAGCGTTGACTTTATTGCACAATCTGCAGATCATCTGATCGTGACCTTTGGGTTTCCCGGGGCTATACCAGCGCCTGCTGCCTCCAACCCCATACCGGCGCCAGCCCTGGACTGTGCACTGAGTCTAACTCCCAATTACCACAACCTACTAACCTCGGGTGGCCGTGGTCCCACGCGACGAAGCCGGCACCGTAAACAGAGGACGCCCATACCTAGCCTGAGTGTGGCCCCGGACCATCCCTTACCATCACTGAGACTGTTGTGGACCCGGGCCATCCCCTACCTCCGCTGAGTCTGCTGTGGTCTCTGCCTGCCCTCGCCCATTCTGTCCTTCCTGGGCCTGCTACCACGATCTTTACCCGGAATTGCCACACCACCGGGTACGGGCTGAGGGGCTCTCTATGCCGCCAAAGAAGGTGCCAAGTAGGGCGACGAGTACAGTCTCAGATTTCTTCGCGCCTTCCGACAAAGCCCCGGCGCAGCAAAGCGATACAGCAGTCACAGCCATGGCCCTAACGAAGTCGGACCTACTTACCCTGCTGCAGGATTTCAAAGGCGAACTGCGCAAAGAACTGGGACAAGACATCCAATCATCTATCGACCAACTGCGGTCAGATTTAACGGGGCACCTGACCTCTCTCCAGGACATGGATTCGATTGGTACCAGAGTTTTGGATTTAGAGACGCAACACCAAGAGCAGGAACAGCTCTCTACTGAAATGAGAGGGGATGTACAAACTCTGCGGGACCAACTACACCAAGCGCAGCTCAAGACAGAAGACCTTGAAAACAGAACCCGGAGGGAGAACATTCGAATTCGGAATCTTGAGGAGAATGCAGAGGGCCCGGACCTGGTGGCTTTTGTGGAAGGCTTGTTTGCGGAGATCCTAGCTCCCCAGACCCCCAAAATCAAATTGGACAGGGTCCAATGGGTGGGAGCCCTGCAGGCGGGCGAGAGGAGGAGACCACGGGACGTCTTGGTGAAGTTTCACTCCTTCACGGTCAAGGAGGCGGTCCTTAAAGCGGCCAGAACAAAAGGAGCCATCTCTTTCCAGGGCTTCTCCTGCGATGTCTATCAGGACCTGCCGCCGTCCACTCTGGTGTGAAGACAAACGTTTCGACCCCTCACATCCAAGCTCCAAGACAAACACATACGATACAGATGGACCTACCCCTTCGGTCTTAGCTTTGAGTTCAAAAACAAACGTTGCCTCATTATTGACCTAAAGGAGGGTCTGGAACTACTGGGCCTACTGGTCAAGGAGCCCGGTCCTTCACGGGTCACGACCGGGGGATCCCCCCGCGGATCTTTGAAGCCTTCAGCGTGGGCTGTGGTCTCCCGTGGGGGCCGTTGATGAACTACGGATGAATTATTGAGGAATTCCCCAGAGACGCCCTGAAGGGGTTGCTACGTGTTGCAGCAGTGGGGGAGGGGGACCACGACTTACCCTTACCCTTTACTGGCGATGGAGCCTGGGGAGTACGTCCATGGCAGAGGAGGATCCCCGATTCTCCACCTCATCTCTAGCCCTGGGGCCCCATTGACACTGGTACTTCGGATTTCTAGTCGCTACGTGGCGGAGATACGCACTCTTCCCTTATCCAATGTAAGAGCAGCATTGCCTTTGAACTTTTGTTGTAGTCTGGTCTTGGCTGTTATGCAAGGTATCACAAGGGGTTCTTAAAGACGAGGGCTCGACACGTTGGGGCTTACATCTACGGCTAGGGTCCCATGAACTACTCACGTGCTAGCTGCGGGACTACACCACTTGATAGCCTTCAGTCACATTCTGGTGATAGTTTATTTGATATTCCATTTAGTGCATGTTGCCGGAGTGGGTGTGGACGGGGTCCTCGGACCCGTAGTCCCCCTAGCCCCGGAGGGGGTATTGATCCCTCCTGCGGGGAACTACGTAATGTTTTTGAATGTGTCTCTTTATGTTTGGGTGTTTCTTTTTTGTTGTGGGTATTGGGGGGGTGGGTGGGACATGGTGGCGGCTTTTTATTATCTAGCCCTGACGGCAATATGACCAACTCGACTTGTACTAGTCTTGCGAGGCAGCGACGTTTGAAGCGTAACACGTGGGATGAAACGGGGGGTACGGGGAGACGAGGAGATCCTATCGGAGGGACGAGGTTCCTACTCCTACTGCCATGACGATCACTATTGCGACCTGGAACGTCAAAGGCCTTAATTCCCCTCAAAAACGCCAAAAGGTGTGGAAATATATCATTGACCACCAACTAGATGTTATAGCCTTGCAGGAGACTCATCTAGCTTGGGCTGAGGACACTCGCCTTAAACATAAGCAGTACCCCTTAATCTATAGGTCTTCAGCACTCACGAAGCATAGAGGGGTGGCGTTGATGTTCCGATCAGCTCTCCAATTCCAGCCCTTAGAGGTCCTTCGTGATAAGGATGGCAGATGGTTAATGGTTAAGGGTCGCCTGCGAGGGAAAACTTGCACCTTTGTAGTGGTTTACGCCCCTAATTCTGGTCAGACTTCCTTTATACACACTCTTCTGGGTAGGTTACTAGATTTTGTAGAAGGGCCATTGATCCTTATGGGGGATTTTAACCTGACGTGGCAAAGGGACCTGGACAGCTCACACTTATCCCGCTCAGATGTAGGCTCGTTTTCCTCTGATACCCAGCAGCGCATTCACGATATGGGCCTCCTGGATGCTTGGCGTACTCTCTATCCACATACCCGGGATTGCACTTTTTACTCCCACATCCACCATTCGTATTCCCGGTTGGACTATATCTTTATTAGCCAGTCGTTGTTAGGTTCACTTCGGGAGTCCAAAATCTTCCCGCTCTCAGTTTCAGATCACAGCCTCCTCGCCATTAACCTTTCCTGGGAGGCCTATGTACCGGCGACCCATAGATGGTACTTCCCTGCGGCGCTGACACGCGATAAGGAATCCTGCACTCAGCTTAGAAGGGGCATTGCGGAGTTTTTTGACACTAATCTTCCTGGGGACACGTCTGAACTCAACAATTGGGACGCATTTAAAGCAGTCTTTAGGGGGCAATGCATCGCCCTCAATTCGGCACTTAATGCGCAACGCGCTAAGGACAGGGAGCGCTTAGAGCAAGAACTGGCAGTTGTCGAACGTGATCACAAACTTAATCCCTCCCGACAAACTCTCCATAACCTTACAGCCCTCCGCGGTAAGCATCGAGCCATCTATGACAACAGAGCGGAGTATACACTCCTTAAACTGCGTCAGCTTTCCTACACTCAGGGTAACAAGATTGGGAAACATCTCGCGAGGCAGTTACGCAATAAAAGAGAGAGGGAATACATCGGAGGAATTCGGGGACCATTGGGCGAGGTCATGCACAGCGATGCGGATAAAGCTGAAATATTCGGTGCTTTCTACGAAAATCTTTACTCGAGGAAACGTTAGATACGGAAGCCCAGCAGGACTTCCTTCGGACTCTGACCTTCCCCCAGGTGTCTGATGAGTGGAATGCAACACTCACCACCCCGATCACACACGAGGAAGTCACCCTAGCCATCAACGCCCTCAAACCCCATAAAGCCCCGGGCCCCGATGGGTACACTGCCCTTTTTTACAAAACCTTTGCTCCCGATATCAGCCCTTGCCTTACGCATCTGTTCAATAAGATGGCGGCAGATGGGGATCCTGCTGTCTCTATGACAGAGGCTACGATTTCAGTGATACCTAAACCTGGGAAGGACCCCCACCATTGCGCCTCATACCGACCCATCGCGCTCTTAAATTTATTCGCTAAACTCTACTCTTCCATCATTGCCAAGAGAATGATCGACTTACTGCCTGATCTTATACACCCTGACCAATCGGGGTTTATTAAGGGTCGTCAGACCCACGATAATACCTGGAGGATTATCCACCTTATTGAAAAGGCCGAAAGGCGACAACTCCCTGCTGTTCTGGTGGGTCTTGACGCTGAGAAAGCGTTCGATAGGGTGGATTGGGCATTCCTTTTCCATACCCTCACGGCGTTTGTCTTTTCCTCTAAGTTTTTAACCATGATACAAGCCAACTACCAGCAACCCCGTTCTAAGGTAATGGTCAACCGGCTACAATCCTCCTCCTTTATCCACTCTCGAGGAACCAGACAGGGTTGCCCGCTGTCTCCTCCTCTTGCCCTCAGCATTGAACCATTGGCAATGGCAATTAGAAATAATCCCGCGATTCAGGGATTCCTTTTAAGGGTGATAATCACAAAATTTCCCTTTTCGCAGACGATGTTCTCCTGTCCCTCTTCGACCCGTCAGCATCTCTTCCGCCTTTACAAGCCGAACTCGAACGATTTGAGAGGGTGGCCGGTTTTAAAGTAAACTATAACAAATCATACATTCTCAACCTTACCTTACTACCAACAGAGGTTGGTAGACTCCAATCCGTTACCCCGCTTCGTGGCTCACACCTCTATCCAATACCTGGGGGTGCACCTCACCCCTCAATAGCCGGATTATATGCAGCCAATTTCCCGCCTGCCCTCACACGCATCCAGTCAGACTTAACCAAGTGGAAGCCTCTCTCTTGTCCTGGCTCGGTCGTATTCATGCGGTGAAGATGACCCTGCTCCCGAAGCTCCTCTACCTGTTTCAAGCCCTACCCATTGAGATGACTGGAGACTTCTTCCGTCGCATTAAAACAATGATTCTGCACTTTATTTGGCAGGGTGGTTGTGCGCGCTTCTCTTTTTCTCTTCTTCGCCGTCCCAGGACGAGGGGGGGAGTGGGACTCCCAGATATTCAATTGTATTACAAAGCCGCACAGCTAAGAGTCCTAGTTGAATGGTCTAAAGGGGAATCTGATAAACACTGGCTCCACATGGACCGTAGTGTAACGGGGAGGACTATATGGGACCTGATATGGCGCCCCAAACAAGACAGACCCAGGAATGCTTATCTTGCCACTCCCACCCGCTCCACCCTTAAAGTTTGGGATACAGTGTCGGGGGATGATCGATGGACCTCCTTTCCCTCTCCCTTCACACCACTCCATTTTAATCCAGCTTTCCCACCGGGAATACAGGAGGGTCCCTTTGATGCTTGGAGGGAGGGTGGGTGCCTTGCCTTGACCCATCTTTTTCACAACCTCGATCCCTCTCCTTCGACAACTGCCAGCGCGACTACGGCGTAGGGACCTTAGAGCATTATCATTATACTCAGTTAATGCATTGGGCCTTGTCACCACAAGTGCGCGACGCTGCCACCCGCCCCCTTACGAAGTTTGAGTCCTTCCTCACTAAAACCCCGGTCATGAGGGGACGATCTCCTTTTTATATAAATTACTTCTCACCACCACCATCTCCCGCGTCCGCGCTACATGTCTATGTGGGAGGGTATGATACATCGTGATATCACTGAGGAGGAGTGGGGCCACCTGTGGACCGATATAGCCAGATTCAATCATTCCTCTGCACTTAGGAAGCCCATCTTAAAACAATGATGGACTGGTACCTCCACCCCTCCCGGCTTAAACAAATTTTCCCAACGACTTCTGACAGATGCTGGAGGGGATGTGGGCTACTGGGGGACTTCCAGCATATCTGGTGGGACTGCCCGACTATTCGCCCTTACTGGGAAGAGATCCTTGCCCATATAAAGGACATACTTGGGTACCCTGTCCCGACTACCATGGCTGAAGTCCTTCTGGGGCTGCGCGATCCTTCCCTAGAGCACCAAACACAGGCTGACAAGAAAATCATGTGGCTCTGCATAGGAGCAGCAAAGATCACTCTAGCGGCTGCCTGGAAGCGCAGGATGGCCCCGGCAATCTCACTCTGGCACTCTAGGCTTTGGAGGCTTTTAAGTTTAGAACGCATGTCAGAGATATTTAAGGAGGATTTTAAGAATTTTGAATTCCAATGGGGTCCGTTGGTTACCTACCTCTCCAGAGGCCTACCTTCTGCAGTTTGCCCACCGTCCATCAGAGCTTTGCATCTCTTTCAATTTTGAGCTGATGTCCCTGCTGCCAGTATTGTACAAGGTACAGCTAATGCCACCACCATGGTAGGGGAGGGGTTTGGGGGAGGGAATTACTTTTTGTTTTCTCGGTTTGTGACCCCCTGGTTGGGGGTTGCCTCTATGCACTGCTTCCTAGTTTATCACAGACCTTTTGCCAGGGGGTGAGGGGATGCTAACCGTCACAAAAGAAAGATGGGAAGCATGCCGGTTCTCTATCGAACTGAGTCTCGAGTTTTATGCTTTGTCCTGGTCTCTGAGAATAAGCACACTGTACCCTTCCTTTATACAACCTGTTGGGAACGAGACCAGGCTATCATTGACCACGATGTATCGTTAACAAATTACTTAGACTTGGTGAATTCCGCGCCACCCCCTGCGAGCGGTGACAATAACTGTGGCTTTGTACTTTATGTTGGATAAAACTTAATAAACAGATGTTTGAGAAAAAAAATCCATCATTAACATTGCCCTACCATATTACTATACACATACTTTTTTCAAAGCATGTTTAAACTCATATTTTTGTACTAAGTTTCTTTAAAAACCATCTTTAAGACCTATTTTATGTTTTCGCAGTTATTTGGGACATCGCGACGACGTCGTTACCGGCAACGATCACGCCTTTTCCATAAAGTGGAAATACATGTATGCACACATATTGAGGTATTTTACACTCTAGGGGTTTATTACTGTACACTTCAAACTCATGTTTTTCTAGCGTATCTCTAGAACAACCATCTCTAAAACCTATTTTCCATTTTTGCAGTGAGGCCAGAGATAGCGATGACGTTGGTAATCGTGATTCCCGCAGTTACGTAGCGAAAGCAGAAAGCAAAAGCAGGAATTCAATAGCCACCACCACATTAAAAAATTTAGACTATATAATTAATTCTAACCATCACAGTAGATAACTCACTTTATAAATAACTCTAAAAAAACATTTATCAAAATCTCAATATCTCTGTAACAATACGTATTAACGATTCACTGACATATTTTCTTATATTCCTACCAATATTCGTGACGACGTCGGTACTCACGATGTCCCAGTGACGGTACATGGGGTGCCATGCTGGCGGTCACAGCATCGCTGTGAATATCATGCACGGTTCAAAAAATCAATTTTAGACACATAACTTGTGTCCCTAACACCCCCATTTCTCAAACACGGGGTCAGAGTACCTCTACTCTGACCTCTTATGTTAGCTTTTTCAGAAATTTTCAGCCCCGGGAACCATTCCCGATAGATAAATTGGTGGCTGCAACTTGCTGTTCAGGTTGCGTCCAGTGAATCAGAGCATTCCCGTTGGTGCGTGCATTCACGATTCATTGCAAAACCACCGCGAAATATCCGTGGCCAGAGATATCACTATAAATTTAAACTTACATTTCTCAACAACTACTAAATGGATTTACACCAAATAAGCAGAAGGCACTTTCTTGAACCGACAACTACCTCCCTGCCAAATTTGGTGTAAGTCCGTTCAGTGGTTTGGGCTGTAGGTGTGGCTAAAGGTTCCTATGGGAATTAACATTACTAACGCAACCTTATTTCATGCCCCAAATTCTCGGTCACCATTGCACGGATCACCCCCAAACCCTCTTTGACACTTTTTGGGGAAAATGCCATGAATATTGGTCAAACAATGCCAAAGTTATAGCCAAGTCAAAAAATGCTTTTCCTATGGAAACTAGGTCCTAACTATAACTACCTACTGGCGACTGCCAGTAGGTAACATACACTAATATATATATATATTCATATATACATATACATATATTATCTACTGGCGGTCGCCAGTAGATAGTTATAGTTAGGACCTATTTTCCATAGGAAATCCGCAACATTCTATTTGAAATAACTCTTGAGTCGGTTGACGAATCTTCGCGAAATTTTCAAACTTTATGGCCCGCTCCGGTCCGCTCCTACCCTGAAAGTTTCGGGGTGATTCGTCAAGCGGGGGTCGAGAAAAAAGGGGGGTCCCAAAACGTGTTTTCCCCATTTATTTTCCCATAGGAAACTTTAGCCACGGCTACAGCCCGAACTGCTGAACGGAATTACACAAAATTTGGCAAAGAGGTAGTTCTTGGTTCAGAAAGAACACTTTTTGTTAAATGGTGTAAATCCGTTCAGTAGTTGAGGAGAAATTAAAAAAATAAGAGTCAAAAAATCAATTTCCCATAGGAAACTTTATGCAAGGCTACAGCCCGAACTGCTGAACGGAATTACACCAAATTTGGCAAAGAGGTAGTTCTTGGTTCAGAAAGAACCCTTTTTGTTAAATGGTGTAAATCCGTTCAGTAGTTACTGAGAAAATCAAAAGTAAAAACACATATCTATCTGGGCGGAGCCTAACCACACATGTCATCGTGAGATCTGATTGGCTGTCAGCACTTCATCCTGGAATTGCTGGCAGCCATCTTGGGACCAATATAAATGATAGTACCCCATTGAAATGCATTGTAGTGAATCGAAGATTTTGAGGGTTACCAAAAGGAGAACTATAAAGGGTGATAACAGACTTTAGTTACATTAGAATTCATTTGTTGATGGTACCATACTAATTTCAGGAATTGTGGTGTGTTCTAAGGTGATTTTACCCTGTGAAAACCTTCTGCTGGGATATCATGAATCATGTTTGAGAGAAAACTATTTTCACATGCTTGTCCCATACAGTTTTGGAAGGTGCTCCAGAAGCTAAAATGAGAGCATATTTTCTGTAAATTCACATTATCTTTCTCAGTCATGTGAGAATGAAGTCTGACATTCTCAGTAAAACATGTACATCCAACAAGGGCAGAGACTGTCAGTTGATTCCTTTGTGTTCTACTGCAGCTTCCCAGAGTGTTCTAAAGAACAACTAGAGTGCTAACAGCCTTACTTATGACAAAAGTATGGCACACCTGAAGCCATCTTGATTGGAATAAACTGGTAACACTTAAAACATTTAATTTAAAAAGGAACAAAATGATGGGGTTCATCTTGTCATAGAAATTATGGTTAGTGCTCTGGAAAGAAAAATTAGGACATGTTTCAAGTGTGATCTCAAATATCTTCCTGTTATATTTCAACAGGAGCAGCCTGTCAGTTGATGCCTTTGTGTTCTACTGCAGCTTCCCAGAGTGTTCTAAAGAACAACTAGAGCGCTAACAGTCTTACTTATGACAAAAGTATGGCACACCTGAAGCCATCTTGATTGGAATAAACTGGTAACACTTAAAACATTTAATTTAAAAAGGAACAAAATGATGGGGTTCATTTTGTCATAGAAATTATGGTTAGTGCTGTAGAAAGAAAAATTAGGACATGTTTCAAGTGTGATCTCAAATATCTTCCTGTTATATTTCAACAGGAGCAGCCTGTCAGTTGATGCCTTTGTGTTCTACTGCAGCTTCCCAGAGTGTTCTAAAGAACAACTAGAGCGCTAACAGTTTTACTTGTGACAAAAGTATGGCACACCTGAAGCCATCTTGATTGGAATAAACTGGTAACACTTAAAACATTTAATTTTAAAAGGAACAAAATGAGGGGGTTCATTTTGCCATAGAAATTATGGTTAGTGCTGTAGAAAGAAAAATTAGGACATGTTTTAAGTGAGATCTCAAATATCTTCCTGTTATACTTCAACAGGAGCAGCCTGTCAGTTGATGCCTTTGTGTTCTACTGCAGCTTCCCAGAGTGTTCTAAAGAACAACTAGAGTGCTAACAGCCTTACTTATGACAAAAGTATGGCACACCTGAAGCCATCTTGATTGGAATAAACTGGTAACACTTAAAACATTTAATTTAAAAGGAACAAAATGAGGGGGTTCATTTTGCCATGGAAATTATGGTTAGTGCTGCAAAAGAAAATTTAGTGCATGTTTTAAGTGAGATCTCAAATCCTCTTCTATTTTATTAGAAAATTCTGACATGCAGACTGAAACAATCACTTTCAATACCAGCAGTAGACTTCCAGTTAACTCCTTGGTGAGCAGTAGATTTACTACAGTGATCTAATGAACAACTAGAGTGCTAACATTCTGAATTTATGGCAAATGTGTGACACATCTGAATGCCTTCTTGATGGAATCAAAGTAAAAAACTGAAAGCATTTCCTACTGAGGAGACTGCAGTAAATGAGGAAATTAGGAAACTTCATAACAAAGAAGTCTTCCAAGATGGCCACCAGTGAAAAAAGAGCCCAAATGTAGCACAAATATTACCCAGATGTAGCCCACATATAGCCCAATGACAAAAGTGTGCAAAACACTTTTTATTTTTAGTTTTTTTGCAGTTTTATGTAGTGCAGACTGGTCAGGTATTGGAGCGTTGCATCTTAAAACATGACCCCCTACACTACAAAAACACCACTGCACTACCCTAAACCCTAAAACACTACCCCCAGCACGACCCCCTACACTACACAAGCACCACTGCACTATCCTAAACCCTAAAACACTACCCCTAGCATGACCCCCTACACTACACAAACACCACTGCACTACCCTAAACCCTAAAACACTACCCCAACACCACTGCACTAACCTAAATCCTAAAACACTACCCCCAGCACGACCCCCTACACTACCCAAACACCACTGCACTACCCTAAAACATGACCCCCTACACTACACAAACACCACTGCACTACCCTAAACCCTAAAACACTACCCCCAGCATGACCCCCTACACTACACAAGCACCACTGCACTACCCTAAACCCTAAAACACTACCCCCAGCACGACCCCCTACACTACACAAACACCACTGCACTACCTTAAACCCTAAAACACTACCCCCAGCACGACCCCCTACACTACCCAAACACCACTGCACTAACCTAAATCCTAAAACACTACCCCCAGCGCGACCCCCTACACTACCCAAACACCACTGCACTACCCTAAAACATGACCCCCTACACTACACAAACACCACTGCACTACCCTAAACCCTAAAACACTGCCCCCAGCACGACCCCCTACACTACACAAGCACCACTGCACTACCCTAAACCCTAAAACACTACCCCCAGCACGATCCCCTACACTGCCCGAACACCACTGCACTGCCCTAAACCCTGAAACACCAGCCCCTGCATAACCCCCTACACTGCCCGAACACCACTGCACTGCCCTAAACCCTGAAACACCAACCCTAGCACGACCCCCTACACTGTCCGAACACCACTGCACTGCCCTAAACCCTGAAACACCACACCCTTCACGACCCCCTACACTGCCCGAACACCACTGCACTGCCCTAAACCCTGAAACACCACCCCCAGCACGCCCCCTACACTGCCCAAACACCACTGCACTGCCCTAAACCCTGAAACACTACCCCCAGCAAGATCTCCTACACTGCCCGAACACCACTGCACTGCCCTAAACCCTGAAACATCACCCCCAGCAAGACCCCTACACTGCCCGAACACCACTGCCCTAAACCCTGAAACACCACCCCCAGCACGACCCCCTACACTGTCCGAACACCACTGCACTGCCCTAAACCCTGAAACACCACCCCCAGCACGACCCCCTACACTGCCCGAACACCACTGCACTGCCCTAAACCCTGAAACACCACCCCTGCACGACCCCCTACCCTGCCCAAACACCACTGCACTGCCCTAAACCCTGAAACACTACCCCCAGCAAGACCCCCTACACTGCCCGAAAACCACTGCACTGCCCTAAACCCTGAAACATCACCCCCAGCAAGACCCCTACACTGCCCGAACACCACTGCCCTAAACCCTGAAACACCACCCCCAGCAAGACCCCCTACACTGCCCGAACACCACTGCACTGCCCTAAACCCTGAAACACCACCCCCTGCACGATCCCCTACACTGCCCGAACACTACTGCACTGCCCTAAACCCTGAAACACCACCCCTGCACGACCCCCTATACTGCCCGAACACCACTGCACTGCCCTAAACCCTGAAACACCACCCCCTGCACGATCCCCTACACTGCCTGAACACTACTGCACTGCCCTAAACCCTGAAACACCACCCCCAGCACGACCCCCTACACTGCATGAACACCACTGCACTGCCCTAAACCCCGAAACACTACCCCCAGCAAGACCCCCTACACTGCCCGAACACCACTGCACTGCCCTACACCCTGAAACATCACCCCCAGCAAGACCCCCTACACTGCCCGAACACCACTGCGCTAAACCCTGAAACACCACCCCCAGCAAGACCCCCTACACTGCCCGAACACCACTGCACTGCCCTAAACCCTGAAACACCACCCCCAGCATGACCCCCTACACTGCCCGAACACCACTGCACTGCCCTAAACCCTGAAACACCACCCCCAGCACGACCCCCTACACTGCCCGAACACCACTGCACTGCCCTAAACCATGAAACACCAGCCCCAGCACGACCCCCTACACTGCCCGAACACCACTGCACTGCCCTAAACCCTGAAACACCACCCCAGCACGACCCCCTACACTGTCCGAACACCACTGCACTGCCCTAAACCCTGAAACACCAGCCCCAGCACAACCCCGTACACTGCCCGAACACCACTGCACTGCCCTAAACCCTGAAACACCAGCCCCAGCACGACCGCCTACACTGCCCGAAAACCACTGCACTGCCCTAAACCCTGAAACACCAGCCCCAGCATGACCCCCTACACTGCCCGAACACCACTGCACTACCCTAAACCCTCAAACACCAGCCCCAGCACGACCCCCTACACTGCCCGAACACCACTGCACTGCCCTAAACCCTGAAACACCAGCCCCAGCAAGACCCCCTACACTGCCCGAACACCACTGCACTGCCCTAAACCCTGAAACATCACCCCCAGCAAGACCCCCTACACTGCCCGAACACCACTGCACTAAAGCCTGAAACACCACCCCCAGCAAGACCACCTACACTAGCTGAACACCACTGCACTGCCCTAAACCCTGAAACACCACCCCCTGCACGACCCCCTACACTGCCCAAACACCACTGCACTGCCCTAAACCCTGAAACACCACCCCCTGCACGACCCCCTACACTGCCCGAACACCACTGCACTGCCCTAAACCCTGAAACACCACCCCTCAGCACGACACCCTACACTGCCCGAACACCACTGCACTGCCCTAAACCCTGAAACACCACCCCCAGCACGACCCCCTACACTGCCCGAACACCACTGCACTGCCCTAAACCCTGAAACACCACCCCCTGCACGACCTCCTACACTGCCGGAACACCACTGCACTGCCCTAAACCCCGAAACACCACCCCCAGCACGACCCCCTACACTGCCCGAACACCACTGCACTGCCCTAAACCCTGAAACATCAACACCAGCAAGACCCCCTACACTGCCTGAACACCACTGCCCTAAGCCCTGAAACACCACCCCCTACACTGCACGAACACCACTGCACTGCCCTAAACCCTGAAACACCACCTCCAGCAAAACCTCCTACACTGCCTGAACACCATTGCTCTGCCCTAAATCCTGAAACACTAGCCCCAGCATGACCCCCTACACTGCCCGAACACCACTACACTGCCCTAAACCCTGAAACACCACCCCCAGCACGACCCCCTACACTGCCCGAACACCACTGCACTGCCCTAAACCCTGAAACACCAGCCCCAGCAAGACCCCTACACTGCCCAAACACCACTGCACTGCCCTAAACCCTGAAAAACCAGCCCCAGCATGACCCCCTACACTGCCCGAACACCACTGCACTGCCCTAAACCCTGAAACACCAGCCCCAGCACGACCACCTACACTGCCCGAACACCACTGCACTGCCCTAAACCCTGAAACACCAGCCCCAGCACAACCCCCTACACTGCCCGAACACCACTGCACTGCCCTAAACCCTGAAACACCAGCCCCAGCACGACCCCCTACACTGCCCGAACACCACTGTACTGCCCTAAACCCTGAAACACCAGCCCCAGCACGACCCCCTACACTGCCCGAACACCACTGCACTGCCCTAAACCCTGAAACACCACCCCTGCATGACCCCCTACACTGCCCGAACACCACTGCACTGCCCTAAACCCTGAAACACCACCCCTGCACCACCCCCTACACTGCCCGAACACCACTGCACTGCCCTAAACCCTGAAACACCACCCCCTGCACCGCCCCCTACACTGCCCGAACACCACTGCACTGCCCTAAACCCTGAAATACCACCCCCAGCACGACCCCCTTTACTGCTCGAACACCACTGCACTGCCCCAAACCCTGAAACACCACCCCCAGCACGACCCCCTACACTGCCCGAACCCCACTGCCCTAAACCCTGAAACACCACCCCCTGCACGACCCCCTACACTGCCCGAACACCACTGCACTGCCCTAAACCCTGAAACACCACCCCCTACACTGCCTGAACACCACTGCACTGCCCTAAACCCTGAAACACCACCCCCAGCACGACCCCCTACACTGCCCGAACACCACTGCACTGCCCTAAACCCTAAAACACCACCCCCAGCATTACCCCCTACACTGCCCAAACACAACTGCACTGCCCTAATTCCTAGAACACTACCCCCAGCACGACCCCCTACACTACCCGAACACGACAGCACTGCCCTAAACCCTCAAACACTCCCCCCAGCACGACCCCCTACACTACCCGAACACCACTGCACTGCCCTAAACCCTAAAACACTCCCCCAGCACGACCCCCTACACTACCCGAACACCACTGCACTGACCTAAACCCTAAAACACTCCCCCCAGCATGACCCCCTACACTACCCAAACACCACTGCACTGCCCTAAACCCTAAAACACTACCCCCCGCATGACCCCCTACACTACCCAAACACCAATGCACTACCCTAATCCCTAAAACACTACCCCCCGCATGACCCCCTACACTACCCTAAACCCTAAAACACTACCCCCGCACGACTCCCTACACTACCCAAAGACCACTGCACTACCCTAAACCCTAAAACACGACCTCCTACACTACACAAACACCACTGCACTACCCTAAACCCTAAAACACTACCACCTACACTACACAAACACCACTGCACTACCCTAAACCCTAAAAAACTACCCCCAGCACGAACCACTACACTACCCAAACACCACTGCACTACCCTAAACCCTAAAAACTACCCCCAGCAGTACCCCTACACTACCCAAACACCACTGCACTACCCTAAACCCTAAAACACTACCCCCAGCAGTACCCCTACACTACCCAAACACCACTGCACTACCCTAAATCACTACCCCCAGCACGACCCCCTACACTACCCAAACACCACTGCACTACCCTAAACCCTAAAACACTCCCCCCAGCACGTCTCCCTACACTACCCAAACACCACTGCACTACCCTAAACCCTAAATCTACCCCCAGCATGACTCCCTACACTACACAAACACCACTGCACTACCCTAAACCCTAAAACACTACCCCCAGCACGACCCTCTTCACTACCTAAACACAACTGCACAATTTGTTACAGGCGTTGCAACGCAGGCCTGTGGTGCTTACTGGAAGTACCTAGTGGGCTAGTTGGGCCCCAGGGACCCTCAGGATTCAAGGTGACCTAATCCCCCAACTTAAAACGCACCACGGGGCGCGTTTGCACAGTGGTGAAGGGAGGGGCGGGGCCTCAGGTGACATGTGCGCAAACACGCCCTGTGGTGCGTTTTAAGTTGGGGAATTAATTCCCTTTGAATCCTGAGGGACCCTGGGCGCCAACTAGCCCACCAGGTACCTTCAGTAAGCACAACAGAGTTGCGTTGCAGAGAGGTGAAAAAAGGTGCGTGGCCTCGGAACGCCTCTCTGCAACTCAGCTCTGTGGTCCTAACTGTAGGTACCTGGGGGCTAGTTGGGCCCCAGGGACCCTCAGAATTCAAGGGGACTTAATCCCGCAACTTAAAACGCGCCACGGGGTGCGTTTGCACACATGTCACCTCAGGCCCTCCCTCCCTTCACCACTGTGCAAACGCGCCCTGTAGCGCGTTTTAAGAGGTAGTTTTAATCCCCCTGCCCTATTATGTACTAGGGACTTGCAGAGGAGGTCATGCTAATCACAGGGGTACCCCAACGCATAGTGTTCCCTAGTGTATGTAGGTGTTTTCACTGTATTCTAAGTGTCTTTAGCATAGCACTGGCTCTGGTTAGTCAGAGTCAGTTACCACCAGTACCCGTCTGAAAAAGTTGTGGGCACAGGATGATTTTGCAACAAGGCCTCTTTCTGCTCCTCTGTTGGTTCTTTCTGCACATCTTTTGTTTCTTTCTGTGCGTTTTTCTTCTTTCTTCACATGTCCTACCTCTGTAGGCATAGTTAGAAACTAGCATTTAAAAAACCTTTGAAATTCACTTAAAAATCATAGGTTTCAGGCACGTTATAGTTAGAAATTAGCATTTAAAAACCTTTGAAATTCACTGAAAAAACATAGGTTTCAGACACGTTATAGTTAGAAATTAGCATTTAAAAAACCTTTGAAATTCACTGAAAAAACCATAGGTTTTAGGGACAGTTATAGTTAGTTGGACATTTCACTCATACAAAACCATAGAAATTCCCCCGTTATAGTTAGTTCAGCTAACTATAACTCGCGCCCCGCAATGCACTGCTGATGACGTCACATATTACATCACTCATGACATGGTCAGTGACATCACTGATGACATCACTGATGACATCTCAAATGACATCACTGATGACATCATCCATGTGATAATTTCATGCATCTTCTCACACCCTAATATAACTTTTGATAAACCCACTCTAAATTACAGACTGCCATTCTCAAAACCATAGACACTCCAACACCAAAAACTACATACCCACTCACTGATTCTTAGGTCTACACACACATCCACTCACTCACCCGTACAGTCACTCATACTTAGTCACTCAGTACAGGACTATCATAGGCACTCTTACTCCTATATAGACACTCAAACAACGCCACTCATCCATAGAGATACTCAGACACCTAGTCAGTCATGCAAAAACTTAATCACACACCCATTTACTCACCTATACAGTTATACACACACCAGCTCACTTACTCATACAAATACTAGCACATTCTTACGCTCTTATACAATCACTGATACAAGTACACACTCATCCATACAGCCACTCTCACAATCACACACTCTCACTTATAGCCATTTATATACTCCAACACACATATATACTGCCTTTCACATATGTAGTTACTCACACATGTACCACTGAGATATACATTCAATCACTAACACACCCATACACACACTCACCCACCCATACAGTCCATCACAGATGCACTCTTGAAACCATGCACCCAGTGAATCACCAACTCACACATCTATGCACAGAGTCACACACACCCCACCCACACAAACACTCAGGCACCCATACAGATACTCAGACAATCAATCAATAACCCATGTAGACACTCATGTAGCTATTCAGAAAGCCATGCAGCTGCTTACAAACCAACAGACAGACGGATACAGACATTCACACAGTTTAGTCACTAACCCATGCATTCAGTAAGATACATTTAATCACTCACTTGTAGAGTCAGTCACTCACGTACTAAATCATCCATTCAGACACTTATACACCCACTCATTCTTCAATACGCCTTTCCCTATATATATTAAACATATTTAAACTTTACAGAAACACACAGTCACTGGATGATGTCATCAGTGATGTCATCAGTGATGTCATTTGAGATGTCATCAGTGATGTCATCAGTGATGTCATCAGTGATGTCACTGACCATGTCATGAGTGATGTAATATGTGATGTCATCAGCAGTGCATTGCGGGGGCGCGAGTTATAGTTAGCTGAGCTAACTATAACGGGGGAATTTCTATGGTTTTGTACAAGTGAAATGTCCAACTAACTATAACTGTCCCTAAAACCTATGGTTTTTTCAGTGAATTTCAAAGGTTTTTTAAATGCTAATTTCTAACTATAACGTGTCTGAAACCTATGTTTTTTTCAGTGAATATATATATATATGACAAACTGTGCCCGTGTATGGAACTTTTCCTGTGAAGCACTGTGTGCGATCGGTGCACAGATATACAAGAGGAGTTTTGCCAAGATCTACATTGAATACCATGAAGTAGTTGAAGAGGCAGTTATGGAGCATTATGGGATTTGTGGTCCCTTTATTTAAAAAAAAACCGATCATTTGAATGTTGCAACAAAGGGAAAAGAATATTTATGAACACTATGTTCAAAGGATTGGACCTGGTTTAAAATGAGATTGTGTGCTCACCTTTGCTGCAAAAACGAACTATGAAAGAAAAATAGACTGCCTCTTTAAATGTGGAACAAAGTGGACTTTGTCCTTTTTCAATGTCTGAGCTACGTTATTTAAAATGCTAACGAACCCACCTGAAAATATAGTGGCATCTGATGAAAACTCATCCGAGTTGAAACGCGTAATGCCTGCTTGCATTTCTTTGCCTCAAATAAAGAAATAACTGAGCACGTTTGGAGTGGCCTGTTTTCATGCTGCAAATGCAGTGTGGTTTCTTTTGGAATATGTGAGGTGTCTGACACACCCGTGACAGGCCCCGACCCGGGAGGTTGAGGTGCTCCTGATTGTCAGACTTTCGTTTGGATTTATATGTAAGGAGCACCCACCGGCTGTGACACTGGACACGAACGAAGGTTTTGATGGAAGGGCCATGATCAGAGGCCCGCCTCTACTTGGAGAGTGAACTCCTGCAGCAGCCAGGGTCTGCAAAAGGGATTTCCCTATGCACAGCGGGCTCGAGGTTACCAACTCAAAGGCAAGTGACGAACTGTTGTAAAGCTTGGTGGTAGTTGAATTTTCTTTTGACAAACTGTGCCCGTGTATGGAACTTTTCCTGTGAAGCACTGTGTGCGATCGGTGCACAGATATACAAGAGGAGTTTTGCCAAGATCTACATTGAATACCATGAAGTAGTTGAAGAGGCAGTTATGGAGCATTATGGGATTTGTGGTCCCTTTATTTAAAAAAAAAACGATCATTTGAATGTTGCAACAAAGGGAAAAGAATATTTATGAACACTATGTTCAAAGGATTGGACCTGGTTTAAAATGAGATTGTGTGCTCACCTTTGCTGCAAAAAAAGAACTATGAAAGAAAAAATAGACTGCCTCTTTAAATGTGGAACAAAGTGGACTTTGTCCTTTTTCAATGTCTGAGCTACGTTATTTAAAATGCTAACGAACCCACCTGAAAATACAGTGGCATCTGATGAAAACTCATCCGAGTTGAAACGCGTAATGCCTGCTTGCATTTCTTTGCCTCAAATAAAGAAATAACTGAGCACGTTTGGAGTGGCCTGTTTTCATGCTGCAAATGCAGTGTGGTTTCTTTTGGAATATATATATATATATATATATATATATATATATGAGAAAAATAACACAAAAAGCTGTAGAAAAAGCTGAAAAAAGCACTAAAGCCCATTTTCTGCAACAAAGCATTTTATTCCACAAAAGTTTGAAACGCATAAAGCCTGTTTTGATGGATTGAAAGAGGAGGCTTTCTGCATGCTTGAGCCCTCATCCAGGGAGGAGATTTTTAGTGTGGAGCATCCTCACAGGGGCACCCCTTGGTTTGTTGGATGTTTTGCAGCTGGCCCAGCTGCGAGGATGCACTGCCGCTTGGCTTGCGGACCTGCAACGCTTTAGAGGTTAAGCGCTACACAGGACTTAAAATACTCCTGCTTGAGGACTGTGTTTATTGAGCATTCATCAGCGCTCCATTTTAATCAACCCACTGGGGATTTTATTGACAATATTGAGGCAAACGGCAAAACATAATGAAGTTTTATGCTATGTATGAACTGCAAATACAATGATGCTACTAGGCATACGCCCACTGGGGCAGAAGCGTACGCCTACAAAATGGGCGGGCTGTTCAAATAAAATGCAGGTGTTATACATTCTTTGCCGCTTTCCAGTCTATTCAGCTTGTGACCAAGAACTGAAAAGTTTGAAACACGTAAAGCCTGTTTTGATGGATTGAAAGAGGAGGCTTTCTGCATGCTTGAGCCCTCATCCAGGGAGGACATTTTTAGTGTGGAGCATCCTCACAGGGGCACCCCTTGGTTTGTTGGATGTTTTGCGGCTGGCCCAGCTGCGAGGATGCACTGCCGCTTGGCTTGCGGACCTGCAATGCTTTAGAGGTTAAGCGCTGCACAGGACTTAAAATACTCCTGCTTGAGGGCTGTGTTTATTGTGCATTCGTCAGCGCTCCATTTTAATCAACCCACTGGGGATTTTATCGACAATATTGAGGCAAACGGCAAAACATAATGAAGTTTTATGCTATGTATGAACTGCAAATACCATGATGCTATTAGGCATACACCCACTGGGGCAGAAGCGTACGCCTACAAAATGGGCGGGCTGTTCAAATAAAATGCAGGTTTTATACATTCTTTGCCGCTTTCCAGTCTATTCGGCTTGTGACCAAGAACTGAAAAGTTTGAAACGCGTAAAGCCTGTTTTGATGGATTGAAAGAGGAGGCTTTCTGCATGCTTGAGCCCTCATCCAAGGAGGAGATTTTTAGTGTGAAGCATCCTTACAGGGGCACCCCTTGGTTTGTTGGATATATATATATATATTCACTGAAAAAACCATAGGTTTCAGACACATTATAGTTACAAATTAGCATTTAAAAAACCTTTGAAATTCACTGAAAAAACCATAGGTTTCAGACACGTTATAGTTACAAATTAGCATTTAAAAACCTTTGAAATTCACTGAAAAAACCATAGGTTTTAGGGACAGTTATAGTTACTTGGACATTGCACTCGTACAAAACCCGTGAAATTCCCCGTTATAGTTAGTTCAGCTAACTATAACTCGCGCCCCGCAATGCACTGCTGATGACGTCACATATTACATCACTCATGACATGGTCAGTGACATCACTCATGACATCACTGATGACATCTCAAATGACATCACTGATGACATCATCCACGTGATAATCTGATGCACCTCCTCACACCCTAATATAATCTTTGATACACCCACTCTAAATTACAGACTTAATGGGTCCCCAGGGCCTTACCCCTTTTTTTAAATTTAATTTAAAAAAAAAAAACGGGAAGGGGGCCGCGTGGCCCCCCTTCCCTGGGCCTGTATTGGCCCCGGGGACCCCATCCCCCGGGGCATGGCCTTTTTTTTATTTTCTTGGGAGGGGGGCTGCGTGGCCCCCCTCCTCAGGCTATTTAAGGCCCCGGGGACCCCATCCCCCGGGGCCGGCCTTTCCATTTATTTTTTTATTTTTATTTTTTGGGGAGGGGGGCCGCGTGGCCCCCCTCCTGGGCCACTACTTGCCCCGGGGACCCCGGGGCTGGCCCTCTCCGTTGGGGACTGTGGGGGGGTCCCCAATCCCCCACAGTCCCGCCGGCTCCCCACGTCCCTTGGGAGCCGGCATTGCTGTTCCACGAGGGGAGCAGCTGACATGCTGCTCCCCATGTGGAAAAGCAATGTGCTTTGGATATTGGAAGAGAGAGCAGGTTTCCTGCTCTCTCTTCCAATATCCAAAGCAGTTTGCTATGGCAGGACGGGAGCCGCGAGGCTCCCGTCTTGCCATAGCAACTACAGTGTCCCGGGGGTAGGCACCCGGGACACTGCAGGAGCCGGCCCTGGGGGTGGCGGTCCCCAGGGCCATCAAGGGCTCCAGGAGGGGGCCGCGCGGCCCCCTCCCTACATCAGCACAGCCCCGGGGAGGTGGTGGTCCCCGGGCTTCGGGGGTCCAAAACGGACCCCCATTTTAATTTGTTAGTGCCCCGGGGAGGTGGCGGTCCCCGGGGCGTGTGGGGGCTGGAGCCCCCACACAGGTTGTTCAATTAATTAAAAAAAGCCCCGGGAGGTGGTGGTCCCCGGGGCTGCGGGAGGGCTCAGAGCCCTCCCGCACCATTTTTAAAAAGCCCCGGGGGTGGCGGTCCCTGGGGCTTGGGGCCCTTTGAGGCCCCCACACATAAAATTAAACCCCACCATGCCCCCGGGACTTGGGCCACCCGGGGGCAAAATACAATCAAAGCGCGGGAGACCGCGCTTCGATTTTTTTTTTTTCGGCAGGATTCGCGCACCCTGAGCGCATCCTGCCAATTTTTAAAATTTTTTTTTTTTTTTTTTTTTTGCCCAGGGGGTCCTTGTGGGACCCCCTGAGCAAACCTAGGGGGTCAGGGTGTTTCTATCCTGCTCCCTTTGTGCGCTTTGCGCACTTGTTTCTGTCCCTCGGTTCTACCGAGGGATAAAATGGCTGCCAACATTTCCTGAATCGGAATGTTGACAGCCAGCTGACAGCCAATTAACATGCAGCTCGTGATCGGGAGGGTACGCGGACCCTACTCGGCCATAGATATCACTATCTTTTTACTTTTGATTTTCTCAGCAACTACTGAACGGATTTACACCATTTAACAAAAAGGGTTCTTTCTGAACCAAGAACTACCTCTTTGCCAAATTTGGTGTAATTCCGTTCAGCAGTTCGGGCTGTAGCCGTGTCTAAAGTTTCCTATGGAAAATTGCATGGGGAAAACGCGTTTTGGGACCCCCCTTTTTTCTCGGCCCCCGCTTGACGAATCCCCCCAAGACTTTCAGGGTGGGAGCGGACCGGAGCGGGCCACAAAGTTTGAAAATTTCGCGAAGATACGTCAACCGGCAAGAGAGTTATTTCAAATAGAATGTCGCGGATTTCCTATGGATAATAGGTTGTAACTATAACTATCTACTGGCGACCGCCAGTAGATAATATATATAGATAGATATATCTATATATATATATATAGATATATCTATATATTTATATATATCCATGCATATTTATGTATGTAAATAAATATATATATATATTGCAGCGTTCTCCACGGCCTGATTTGTTCCGGAATTGTGGCTTGGGCGTTGGGGACTCGAGGGAACCCTGGACACTTTTAATTATGGACGGCACCTGCCACTACATGGCCCCCCCTTTACATGGTATTTTCAGCACTTACTGCGAGTTCTATTAACCCTGCTGTGGTACTTACCAAGATATTGCACGCTGGGAGCTGTAGTCTCACATTTGATTACAGCTGCTCCTAGTCAAGCAGGGTCAGCTGATCTCCCACCAATGGGAGCACCGTAGGAATCAATGAAGGAGGGAGACGGTACTATCTGCGTGTGAGCGGCATCTGAGGAAGGCTAGAAAATCCAAAATGCATTATGCTGGGCAACTACCTTTGAATAAAGGGCTCCTGAAATAATCCCCGCTGTGTCCTTGGGACACTTTGAACTGAGTGGTCTTTCTTTGTTATTATTCCGCGCAGGCCAGAAACGCGGTACAAGGACCCGTCCAATCAAGAGTCCTGGGAATCACTGGCATCAAACTTTCACGCATCAAGGGATTGATTATACCGGGACCGCCACGAGAACGGGCCATGCCGGTGGCCGCTGCCAGGAGGCAGACTGTGACTTCACGGGGAGAGGGCTCATTACAGCGTTCTCCATGGCCCAATTTGTTCTGGAATTGTGGCTTGGGCGTTGGGGACTCGAGGGAACCCTGGACACTTTTAATTACGGACGGCACCTGCCACTACATGACCCCCCCTCTACATGGTATTTACAGCACTTACTGCGAGTTCCATTAACCCTGCTGTGGTACTTACCAAGATATTGCACGCTGGGAGCTGTAGTCTCACATTTGATTACAGCTGCTCCTAGTCAAGCAGGGTCAGCTGATCTCCCACCAATGGGAGCACCATAGGAATGAATGAAGGAGGGAGACGGTACTATCTGGGTGTGAGTGGCGTCTGAGGAAGGCTAGAAAAGCCGAACTGCATTATGCTGCGCAACTACCTGTGAATAAAGGGCTCCTGAAATAATCCCCGCTGTGTCCTTGGGTCACTTTGAACTGAGTGGTCTTTCTTTCATATATATAAATATATATATATATAATTTATTTTTTCCACCAAATTACCCCACCAGGGAAATACTGGAGCACTCACGGTTCATTAACTTCAATTTTAATAATGGCAAATGCGTTTCAACAATTCCGCTTTTTTCAATGCCTTTGTGCATCACATTCTATTTGCTCCACATTTAAAACATCCCTGTCCTATTCCTATTGGACAGAAAACATGCAGTGAGGGAAAGCAGACTACAAGCTGACTATTCCAAAGTTTGTTTTTGTGTCCGACATCGTAACCTAAAATAATTGTCAATAATCTCTAAGTATGTATTCCTGCCGGCTTGTACATTCAGTTCTCTTAACGATTGTCCCTTAGTAGAAACAAGTGTGCAGGAAGGGGAAAGTCTATGCGTTTCGGCGATTGTTTTCCACAGGACCATTTATATATATATATATATATATATATATATATATATATATATATATATATATATATATATATACGTATATATATATATATATATATAAATATATATATATATATTTTTTTATATTATCTACTGGCGGTCGCCAGTAGATAGTTATAGTTAGGACCTATTTTCCATAGGAAATCTGCAACATTCTATTTGAAATAACTTTGGCGACGGTTGACGAATCTTCATGAAATTTTCAAAACTCGGGGGGCGCTCCGGTCCGCTCCTATCCTGAAAGTCTCAGGGTGATTCGTCAAGTGGGGACCGAGAAAAAAGGGGGGTCCCAAAACGTGTTTTTTTCCCATGCAATTTACCATAGGAACCTTTCATCGCAGCTACAGCCCGAACTGCTGAACGGAATTGCACCAAATTTGGCAAAAAGGTAGCCCTTGGTTCAGAGTCGTGCCTTTTGGTTAAATGGTGTAAATCCGTTCAGTAGTTCCTGAGAAATTTGAAAAAGAAAACACATATATATCTGGGCGGAGCCTAACCACACATGTCATCGTGAGATCTGATTGGCTGTCAGCACTTCATCCTGGAATTGCTGGCAGCCATCTTGGGACCAATATAAAGATAGTACCCCATTGAAATGCATTGCAGTGAATCAAAGATTTTGAGGGTTACCAAAAGGAGAACTATAAAGGGTGATAACAGACTTTAGTTACATTAGAATTCATTTGTTGATGGTACCATACTAATTTCAGGAATTGTGGTGTGTTCTAAGGTGATTTTCCCCTGTGAAAAACCTTCTGCTGGGATATCATGAATCATGTTTGAGAGAAAACTATTTTCACATGCTTGTCCCATACAGCTTTGGAAGGTGCTCCAGAAGCTAAAATGAGAGCATATTTTCTGTAAATTCACATTATCTTTCTCAGTCATGTGAGAATGAAGTCTGACATTCTCAGTAAAACATGTACATCCAACAAGGGCAGAGACTGTCAGTTGATTCCTTTGTGTTCTACTGCAGCTTCCCAGAGTGTTCTAAAGAACAACTAGAGTGCTAACAGCCTTACTTATGACAAAAGTATGGCACACCTGAAGCCATCTTGATTGGAATAAACTGGTAACACTTAAAACATTTAATTTAAAAGGAACAAAATGATGGGTTCATTTTGTCATAGAAATTATGGTTAGTGCTGTAGAAAGAAAAATTAGGACATGTTTCAAATGTGATCTCAAATATCTTCCTGTTATATTTCAACAGGAGCAGCCTGTCAGTTGATGCCTTTGTGTTCTACTGCAGCTTCCCAGAGTGTTCTAAAGAACAACTAGAGCGCTAACAGTCTTACTTATGACAAAATTATGGCACACCTGAAGCCATCTTGATTGAAATAAACTGGTAACTCTTAAAACATTTAATTTAAAAAGGAACAAAATGAGGGGGTTCATTTTGTCATAGAAATTATGGTTAGTGCTGTAGAAAGAAAAATTAGGACATGTTTTAAGTGAGATCTCAAATATCTTCCTGTTATATTTCAACAGGAGCAGCCTGTCAGTTGATGCCTTTGTGTTCTACTGCAGCTTCCCAGAGTGTTCTAAAGAACAACTAGAGAGCTAACAGTCTTACTTATGACAAAAGTATGGCACACCTGAAGCCATCTTGATTGGAATAAACTGGTAACACTTAAAACATTTAATTTAAAAAGGAACAAAATGAGGGGGTTCATTTTGCCATAGAAATTATGGTTAGTGCTGTAGAAAGAAAGATTAGGACATGTTTTAAGTAAGATCTCAAATATCTTCCTGTTATATTTCAACAGGAGCAGCCTGTCAGTTGATGCCTTTGTGTTCTACTGCAGCTTCCCATAGTGTTCTAAAGAACAACTAGAGTGCTAACAGCCTTACTTATGACAAAAGTATGGCACACCTGAAGCCATCTTGATTGGAATAAACTGGTAACACTTAAAACATTTAATTTAAAAAGGAACAAAATGATGGGGTTCATTTTGTCATAGAAATTATAGTTAGTGCTGTAGAAAGAAAAATTAGGACGTTTCAAGTGTGATCTCAAATATCTTCCTGTTATATTTCAACAGGAGCAGCCTGTCAGTTGATGCCTTTGTGTTCTACTGCAGCTTCCCAGAGTATTCTAAAGAACTACTAGAGCGCTAACAGTCTTACTTATGACAAAATTATGGCACACCTGAAGCCATCTTGATTGGAATAAACTGGTAACTCTTAAAACATTTAATTTAAAAAGGAACAAAATGAGGGGGTTCATTTTGCCATAGAAATTATGGTTAGTGCTGCAGAAAGAAAATTTAGGGCATGTTTTAAGTGAGATCTCAAATCCTCTTCTATTTCATTAGAAAATTCTGACATGCAGACTGAAACAATCACTTTCAATACCAGCAGTAGACTTCCAGTTAACTCCCTGGTGAGCAGTAGCTTTACTACAGTGATCTAATGAACAACTAGAGTGCTAACATTCTGAATTTATGGCAAATGCGTGACACATCTGAATGCCTTCTTGATGGAATCAAAGTAAAAACTGAAAGCATTTCCTACTGAGGAGACTGCAGTAAATGACGAAATTAGGAAACTTCATAACAAATAAGTCTCCCAAGATGGCCACCAGAGAAAAAAGAGCCCAAATGTAGCACAAATATCAACCAGATGTAGCCCACATATAGCCCAATGACAGAAGTGTGCAAAACACTTTTTATTTTTAGTTTTTCTGCAGTTTTATATAGTGCAAACTGGTCAGGTATTGGAGCGTTACATCTTACTTGGACCCCTTATTGCGTATTTTGCACGAAGTACATGAGATTGATCTTGCGAAACATTGAACTTTACGATTCTGTTAACCTGAAGTTGCTCTGAACCGGGCTTTGTAACACCCGTTTTTACCTACTGGTTTTAATTAATTCTCACTGTATTGTATTAGGAAAGAGGATTTACTGTTTTTATGTACACTTTTATGATCTATGTTTCTAAATCAGATCAAATAAAGTTTAATGAATTCTATGGCAGGACGGAGGGGAGGATTATGCATATCTTTCCTCACTTTATTTGCATAGCAGTTCAAAGAAAACGTAACACAACAATCATTAAACAAAAGACTACACAACCCATGAACCATTAGGGGGTAGTCTCCAAGGCAACTATAGTCCAATCATATCACAGTCCATCGTATATAATATCGTGACGTCCCTTCCGCTTCCTCTTTCTTCACTGCTCGTCAGTTAAGTGCATTCCTTACATTCTTGGCTTAATCTGACGTTGTTGCTGTTTGTATAGCGGTTTCTTGTGCACGTTATTAGCATTATTGCTTTGGTATTGTTTTATATTCCCTGCGCAGCAGGCTCTTGCCCGAGCGCGTTCTCCCCCTCGCAGTTTCTCCCGCTGTGTGCTCTGCGCGCGGTCAGATCCTGTCAGGCGCGTCTGGTCCGAGCGAGGCAGCTCCGTCGAGCGCTCCCGCTGGTCTTTACGCGCGTTTGGGAATCCGCTCACTCCTTTAGTGTCCGCTTGATTCCCGACCAACCCTCGCCTAATTTTGACACCGCTACGCAGTGATTTCCCCACACGGCCACGTTAGTGACCAGCGCCACCTGGTGGTGGTAATTGGTATTGCGCCTCAGTCTATTCTTATAACAGCTTCGGGGAAAGCCCAGCTGTTGGAGCACCGGCGAGGGGGCTGTCTTAAGGATTTTAAGGGCATTTGTTCTGTGCTTACACCCTCTGCTATCATGTCTTCTCCAGAAGACCATTTTTACTCATCCTACCAGGAATTGGAGGAGGAATGGCCCCCCAACTTCTCCCTCCAGCAGTGGACCAAGCCCTCTCTCTGGCTATTTCTAGGACGCTGGCTCCTCTTAGGGATCAGGTTGATAAGCTGGCGAAAAGCATCCCTGGGGTGTTCAGTGACCCAGATCTGGTGGTGGCGGGTCCAAGTAGCTCCAGATGGGGAATAAAAGGGCCGTTAAGCATAACGCGGGGCACTTGGAAGGATTTGATAAACTTATGGAGACCTTCCTCGAGAGTGCGCGAACGCTAAAACATTCACCCTGCAGGGAGGAGGAGGGGTCCGGAGAAAATTGCGACACTGTCACCACTATTGTAGACCCCGGTGGCGGGTTTCCCTTAGAGGGAGAGGGTGTATCGGAGGACGATTTCTCCTCCGATGAGAATAAGGACTCGGGGCGTCCCTGGCGTCCAGAGTCCCACTCCTCTCAGTCCCCGGTTGGGGACGGGGTCCACTCGGACATGTTCGAGCCTACCCAAATTTACTATCCTAGGTCGGCAGAGTGGACACCTGACGCCAAAGTGGCAGAGTATGTGGTGGGGAAAATCCATCAACCCCTTGAAAGGGAGGTCAGGAATAGGATGAGGGGAGAATGCCCCAGGCCCTCACTGAAGGGGAAGGTGGCACACACGCCTGAAATTGATGAGAAACTATGTACCTTTTTCTCCAAGTATATGAGGGATCCCAAGAAAGGAATTGATAGGTCTTGGACGTGGTAGGACCCTTGACCCAAATTATTCAATTGACAGAGCGTTCCAAAGAGTCAGGATCCACTTTGTCCACGGATATTGTGGCTGGTTGGGCGCACTACCCTAAACCCTAAAACACTACCCCCTCCACTACCCAAACACCACTGCACTACCCTAAACCCTAAAACACTACCCCCAGCACGACACCCTACACTACCCAAACATAACTGCACTACCCTAAACCCTAAAACACTACCACCAGCACGACTCCCTACACTACCCAAACACCACTGCACTAACATAAACCCTAAAACACTACCCTCAGCACAACCCCCTACACTACGCAAACACCACTGCACTACCCTGAACCCTAAAACACTACCCCCAGCACGACTCCCTACACTACCCAAACACCACTGCACTACCCTAAACCCTAAATCTACCCCAGCACGACCCCCTACACTACCCAAACACCACTGCACTACCCTAAACCATAAAACACTACCCCCTGCATGACCCCCTACACTACACAAACACCACTGCACTACCCTAAACCCTAAAACACTACCACCAGCATGACCCCTACACTACTCAAACACCACTGCACTACCCTAAACCCTAAAACACTACCCCCAGCACGACCCCCTACACTACTGCACTACCCTAAACCCTAAAACACTACCCCCAGCATGACCCCCTACACTACCCAAACACCACTGCACTACCCTAAACCCTAAAACACTACCCCCAGCACGACCCCCTACACCACCCAAACACCACTGCACTACCCTAAACCCTAGAAAAGAAACCCCCACCCCATGCCCAATCCCCCTTACCTCTCACTCCTCATGGTTCCTCTCTCCTCGTGGTTCCTGCTTCACGTCATCTCTGAGGGGCGGTGCACGTCGTTGTGAGGAAACGGAACAGCCTCTGTTTCCTTACAACGACATGGATCGTCTACATGTTTTTAGAATGCATGGTCATTTACCATACATACCTTTACAACAAAATTCGTTGTAAAGGCATGCGTGGTAAATGACCATGCGTTCTAAAAATGCGTAGTAATGACTTCGTGATGTACAACGCATGCGTGGTAATGCATGCGTTGTAATGGTATCGCAAAGTAAAAAGTCGTTGTAACGGCTGTTTACCTATCGAAGCTGGCCCCTGTTCTTCAGTGAGACGTTTATTTGATTAATTAGGAGGAAGGAATGTGGTTTTTTTACCGAAAAGTGCATTCCCGGCTGTTGTATTGTGAAAGTGTAGGCGTGGCCTGGTTTCACTTCCGGTGAGAGAGTGGAAGAGTCTGTTTGGATCTAAAGGAGTTCTGTTGTTGGACGGGGCCGGCGCGACATGTCATCAGAAAACATAGCTAATGGAAAGCGTCCTCCCTGAAGTGTGGAGCAGTGCCATGAGAGGTCAACGAGTGTGCATCCCACCGCAGTATGACCGTACCGCCTGACCCATGTGCCGCCTCCAGGGTACGGGAGGCAGAAGCGGCATCGCAGGTCCTCTTGAAGACCGTTGTAGCACTAATTCTACATTTTGGTACTAGGGCATTTTAACTTCGTTGTTCCTGCCAGATACAAAGAGAAGATCCTGTGTTATTCAGTGCCCTCGTTACCTTTTTTGTGGGTTGAGGTGCTTGTCACTTCGCTGCCCCGCCGGTGCACATGACTGGGCACCCCACCTCGTGTGCCATCTGCAGGGCCTCTGCCCTCGGATCACTGGTTTCGGTTTCTGGAGTGACAACATAAACAGTTGCTCCCAAAGGACTAGCCTGAACACTTAGGTGAATATCCCCTGCACCAGCATTCCATGGAAATTCTTTCCTAGCTCTCCCACGTCAACGAGCACGGCTCCGCTCGCGACACCGTATGACGTCATCGGAGCCATAAGAGGACCTCGTCGGCGTGCTGACGTCAGTTCCACCCATTTTTTCCGTGCCACCGAGGCAAACAGGGGACCAAGACATTTTCACATGTATACATAGTATAATAAATATATATATATTCACTGAAAAAACCATAGGTTTCAGGCACGTTATAGTTAGAAATTAGCATTTAAAAAACCTTAGAAATTCACTGAAAAAACCATAGGTTTCAGGCACGTTATAGTTAGAAATTAGCATTTAAAAACCTTAGAAATTCACTGAAAAAGCCATAGGTTTCAGGGGCGTTATAGTTAGTTGGACATTTCACTCGTACAAAACCATAGAAATTCCCCCGTTATAGTTAGTTCAGCTAACTATAACTCGCGCGCCCGCAATGCACTGCTGATGACGTCACATATTACATCACTCATGACATGGTCAGTGACATCACTCATGACATCACTGATGACACCATCCTTGTGATAGAGTGGCAGACCTCCTCTCACCCTAATATAACCTTTGATACACACACTCAAAAATACAAACTAACATTTTCAAAACAATGGACATACCAATACCAGTTACAACACACCTATTCAGTAATTCCAAGATCTACACACACATCCACTCATTCACCAACAGTCCCTATACAGTCACTCATACATGTACTTACTCATCATATGTACTCATACACCTATACATCCTGTTACACACCGCCACTCATCCATAGAGTTACTCACACACATTGTCACACATGCAAACAAAGTATCAAACATCCATTTACTTGCATATACAGTTATATACACACTACCACACTTACTTCTACAGAAACTTACACATACTTACTCTCTTAAACAATCACTTATAGAAACTCCTACTTATTTGTACAGGAACTCTTCCAATCTCTCACTCTCACATATACTCACTTATATACACCAATACTCACATATACTAGTTTAAAACATATGTAGTTACTCATAAAGACACTATTGAGACAGTCATTCACTCACTAACACACCCATACACATACTCATCCACCTATACAGTCCTGCACACATGCTGTCTTCAACACATACAAACAGTGAGTCACTCATTCATGCATCTATGCACTAAGTAATACCCCCACCGAACCAAACAGACACTCAGACACTCATACTGATACTCAAAAAACCAACTAATAACCCATATAGACACTCATGTAGCTACTCACCAACCCATGCAGCCACTTATACACAAAGTGAGAGACTGATACAGATATTTTCATATTTAAACATTACTCACTAACCCATGTATTCACTAAGATACACTTAGTCAGTTATACAATCAATTTTACAAAAACAAATCATCCATTTAGACACTTATATACCCATTTATTCTTCCATCGACCTTGAGATATACATATATAAAACATATTTAATTTTCAGAAAAACACGCATTCATGATGTCATCAGTGATGTCACTGACCATGTCATGAGTGATGTAATATGTGACGTCATCAGCAGTGCATTATGGGCGCGAGTTATAGTTAGCTGAACTAACTATAACGGGGGAATTTCTATGGTTTTGTACGAGTGAAATGTCCAACTAACTATAACTGTCCCTAAAATGAAAAAAGCACTCACGGTGGTAAGAGCCGCAGTTTTATTTAGCAGATCTCTGGCCAAACAGACGCGTTTCGGCTGATGCCTTTATTGATGTTTGTCAAGAGCATCTCAGCCGCCATTTTTCATATATACATAAATGAATGCAAACTTCCGTTAACAACATAGAAGAGGGACCATCATCGCAGATGCGTATGGTTCCGCCATTTTGACACTGTTACATCTCATGCATACCATTCTAATAGTACATGATCAAAATTTATCATAATGAAGTCACATCCGCATATTTCATATAAATAATGCGTTTTTCCATATTGCGTGACTTTAGGCAATCCTTATCATTGAATTGAATGAGATGAGCTATCTCGCCCTGTATGGGCCACAGGTACATATGAACAAATGTGTCAAAATCACAGTCAGTTGTACTCTAATCTCCGACATTCATGCCCTGAATGGGCTAACTTTCAAATCAAGTTGTTAACATAATTAGAATTTCATTTTGTGTTCAATAATGGCAACTTGAAAACGGATTTCTGAACATGTTATATATATGTCAATTCATCATTGCTTAGACTTAAACTTTATCAATTTCTATTCAAAAGGAGCGTGAAGAGAAAAAGGAGATAAAGGAAGTTAATCTAATGATTACAGGGAAAGGGTCAATTCATTACCCGTCAAAAGATAAGAGATTGAGAAAGAACAAATTAAAGAATTTAAGAACAAAAGGAGAGAATCAAGAGTTCACAGATAGCTACCTGCGATGATTTCCTTTTTACTTTTCTTTTTCTTTATCCTAATCTCCCAAGTGTACTGCCAATTCCTCGCTACTATTCATACCCAGCAGTGTTTTTGTCTGCAGGTCTATGATGTAGCGTGATTCAAGACGTCAAAGGTGCAGAATTCGGTCCCCCCCTTGGATTAACTGGAACATGATCGATGCAATAAAAGGAAAGTAAGTCCCTGTTGCGTTGATGGACTTTATTAAAATGTCTAGCGACAGGGTACGTCACGTCCCCATTTGTTATTGCCCTCATATGTTCCAATATTCTAACCTTTGTGGGGTGAATCGTGCTGCCAATATATTTCAAACTGCACAGACAGTTTAAGCAATAAACCGTATAAGGTGTTGGCATTGGGGGAAAATTCTTAATCCTTTTTGGTTTGTCCAAACCAGGGATGTTATAGGACAAGACTCTTTTACTTTTATGGCAGGCCTTACATTTCCCACATGGGAAGAAGCCATTGAGTGATGGCAACATTGGTTTCATAACTTCTTTCACCTGGTGACTATGGACCAGCTCATTCCTCAGGGACCTAGCCTTTTTAAATGTGACCAGAGGATTGGCAGGTAAATCACTTCCTATGATGGTGTCGGATAGTAAGGTATGCCAATTTCTTAGCAAGATTTTCTTTAACTGTCCAGCATTTTCAGAATAGGTAGTAATCATTCTGAACTTGGCGTCCAATTCCGAAGAATTGTTTGTCTTTTTTGAGATATCTTTGAGAAAATCATTTCTTTTAAGAGAGTTTGCTCTTTTCAGTGCCTGTGTCAAGACCCCATTATTGTATCCCCTTAAACTAAACCGTGTCAGTCTTTCTTTAGCAGCTGGTTGAAATTCGGATTCATTGGTACTATTCTTTTTCAGTCTCAATAGTTCCCCATATGGGATACTATCAACAAGTTTCTTTGGGTGACTGCTTGTGGTGTGTAGGGTAGAATTCCCTGCAGTCGATTTTCTATGTAGTCTAATACACAATTTGCCCTCAGAGATATAAACATTGAGATCCAAATAGTTGACTCCCGTAAATCTTAGATAAATCGTATTTGAGTTTAGAACATCTATATAGGCCCACGCAGTTTCAGGTGATCCCCTCCAGATTACAAAGAGGTCATCAATGTAGCGATGCCATGTTATTATATTGTCTGTCCAGTTTTCATTGGACGCGGCCCAAGCCACCTGCTCCTCCCACCAGCCCACGAATTAAATTGCGCAGCTGGGGGCGAAGCAAGTGCCCATGGGGGTTCCTGAGGTCTGTCTCAAATATTTATTCTGGAAAAGAAACATATTATTTTCATGACAAAATTCAATAAATAAAATCCATTATCAAGGCATTATGTTCTAAGTATTTCAGAGGACGGTTATGCAAAAAGAATTTGACCACCCTTAGTCCGTCTTTGTGGGCTATGCAGGTGAACAAACTCGTAATGTCCAAAATTATCAGTTGGAAGCCATCTTCCCAGCATATTTCATTGATGTGCTTTAAAAAATCTTTTGTGTCTCTGATGTAAGATGACAATTTTTTACATGTTGTGAGAGAAAATAATCTATGTAAATTGACATGTGTATGGTCACACTCCCTTGTGAGGAGATGATTGGTATCCCCGGGGGGTTCAATTGATCCTTGTGGACCTTAGGCAGGTGATAAAAGGTCGGGATCATAGGATTCAAGCATCTGAGAAATAAATATTCCTCCGTCTCTAACATGTTTTTCTTGTACCATTTACATGTCATCAAGTGGTAATTCGTTACACTTTGATTATAGATCTTTTCATTGATTTTCTCATAACAGTGGACATCAGATAAATGTCAAATTGCTTCCAAATTGTATCGTTCACGGGTTTGCAGAACAATATTCCCACCTTTATCCGATGGCTTGCAAATTATTGATGTGTCTTTGCCCAGGTTATATAATGCCAATTGCTGTGCCTTAGAGAAATTCCTCACCACTTGTGATCCTTTATTCTTTCGGAGACTCACCAGATCTCTGTTAACTGATTCTGCAAATATGTCTATGGCGTACACCGGCATCTGTGGTAGGAATTGTGAGGTAGGTTTGAAGGGACTATAACCTCCACTCTTAGACGCTCCATCGGAGGGCGTCTAATTATATATATTCGTGGGTGTGTCAGAACAAGCAAGAACCTGAATGTCGAGCCTCTGAAGAAAGAGCAGGAGCTCTGAAACGCGTCAGGCTGAAATCGATATCAGAGCTGATATTTGAATCGGAATGCAGGTTTCCAGTTTTTACCTTAAATTAAAGGCTTTTAAGCCAGCTGGTGTCGGAGTGCGTCCTTGCCTTTGGGTACTTTGGAGCTGCAATTTATCATGGCAGCCCAGCCGTGGATGATTGCACCACCCTGTAATTTAAGGGGCCACGAGGCTTGGAATCATGCTGAGTCTGTTTAGTGGGACAGCAACATGAAGGATTAATAACTGACTTGCACTCTGAGGCCCATTGGAGGGTTTTAAGATTAATTGGAAACAACTCGAACCATGTAGCACCCATTTGGGGAGGAATTGACTCTGATGCACACCCCAAGGCCCAGAAGGCAATGCGAATAACTCATCTGAGTAGCCCATTGGAGGGCATCTAATTATATATATTCGTGCGTGTGTCAGAACCAACAAGAACCTGAATGTCAAGCCTCTGAAGAAAGAGCAGGAGCAGGAGCTCTGCAACGCGTCAGGCTGAAATCGACATCAGAGCTGATATTTGAATTGGAATGCAGGTTTCCAGTTTTTACCTTAAATGAAAGGCTTTTTAAGCCAGCTGGTGTCCGAGACGTCCTTGCCTTTGGGCACTTTGGAGCTTATATATACAGTGGGGTCTGCACAATAAAGCACTTTGCTTAAAACTACTCCTGTGAGTGCTTTCTATTGGGCGTGGGAAAGGCATGCCTTGTCGTTGGATATATATATATATTTCCGATCTCCAAGATATAGTTTTTATATTTGATTATTTGTGATTGTATTTATAGATGTAATCCTGGACCAGCACTATTGCAATATTGAAATTAGGAAATTAGAATAATCATAGACAGAATGGAACTCTCCATTTCAACCTCTTGACAGCCTTATCTGATAGAACTCACTCAAATTGTAAGTCCCTTCCCTTTTCTTTCTCCCAATTCCCTTGCACTAAGCACTTTATGGCATTTGGACACGTTATATTCAGGTACTGTAGCATATAGTCACCATTTTGGTCTAAATAGGTTTGGGCTGACTTACTGTAGGGTCTGTAATTAAAGACCAGCAGATAATGAAATGAAACCACAATATCATTTGATTACTCAACAGCCGCAACAACTTATGAATTTTATATCACTAGGGGGAATCATCTAGCTTCTTCTCCACTTTTATGATGGGGCACTCTTTTATTAGTTACTTTTATCCGTTTTAACCATAGGCGGGATAATACTCAATTCATTTTTGCATTTAAGCAGTTATAGTTAAATAATAAACATTGAGACATTTATGTCATGTATATTATGTCGCCAACGGAGATATTTTGCAGTGATATACAAATGATGAACTTGTTTTATAACAATATCAATGTTCGTTTTTAACAAATGTATTTATACAATTAATTGAAGTATGAAGTATTTCCTTTATGTCTATGGAGTTTGTTAAGCACTTGCACTTTAAATAGCGGTGATATTGCCTAAGCTTGTGTCATGTGATCAAGGCCGCTTGGTCGGCAGAAACGCGTCATGGCAGACTTTGGTGAATAAACAAAATTGCAGCACTTACTTGGGTCCACGCTCGTTTTCTTCCGACAAGGTTGGATCAGTGACGGGGTGTTTTGGACATATATATATATATATATATATTACCAACAAATGATTCCTCTATCAGTGCGCTCACGACCGGTGCAAGTATCACAGAATGGAATCAAATTACGCAAATATTTCTCCAACAAAAATTTTACTCGCACTCCAGGAGTTATGTTTTTAGGCTTTTTTATTCCATTAGATTTCAGCCATCACTAATTATTAACCAAAGCGTTTCATCCAGAGCGGTCTTGATCATGGTTAGTGACAATCCTTCTATTATGTCTATTTATACATAAACGTCCATTAGGCCCATAATGAGACATTGTGGGAAATGTAGTCCACTGTGTAAAAAGAAAAGAAATATGTATAAAATAAATCCACACTGTTCATTTATAAATATTATTACAATGTTGGTCAAGTTCCCATGTTTCTTTATTGGTGGAACTTTTATACCAAATTGAATTTCTTACAATTCAATATTATTTGGTTTTGTTATCCAACCAGCGATTTTTGTTGACAAGATTTTCCATGCTAATGAAGTTTACATAATTTATCAGGCTAAGTGCCGTTTGTATTCATTTATGGATTTTTGTAAATTCCATGAAGAGTGTCAACTTCGATTTGTCACTAGTAGCTCTCGCTTGTTGTTACATCTAAGTGATATCAATTTTCTTTCCATACGATTCAGTTTTTTAATATGACTCTGATCAAACTTCTGGAGGTTGTTTAGTTTCACTCAGGATTATAGATGAACATGTAGTTCTTCATCTCCATTCAATCTATGTGGTTGTTTGGTTTGGAAACGAATTATCAATCTGGATTCCAGGCGTCGCAGTTTTGTTGTTCTGTCCCCCCCCGCCCCTCTCACTGGCGGGAACTGATGCTATGCCTGAATAATTCATTTGTTGCCAGTTGTAATCCTGATGTGTGTGCATATGTTTTGTCATAGCATAGTTGTTGTCATCGTTCTGTATTGCACGAATGTGTTCTAAAATCCTTTTCTTCAATTGGCAGATGGTGCCACCAATGTATCTTAGGCAGCAGTTACACTCCAACATGTAGACAACATAGGTCGTTTCACAGTTGATCTTTTCATTAATAAAGAAAGTTTTTCCTTTGAAGTCTGTAATTTCTTTGATGTTTTTTCCGATACTACAGGCTCTGCATTTGTCACACTTGCTAAATCCTTTGTGATGTTCATATAACCATGATTTTGTTTGTGGTCTAGTGTAATGGCTGTGTACCAGTTTGTCATTAAGTGATGGTGCTCATCTGTAGGTTATATTTGGTTGGTGTCCCAAGATCTTCCCCATGTCATGGTCCTTCATGAGTACGTTCCAATGTTTATTCATGATCCTGACAATTTCATGATTTTCTTTACTGTAGGTTAGGATAATGATAATAATAATAATAAAATATATTTATAAAGCGCGCAGATACCCCAAAAGGGGTGTCCCGGCGCTAAGCGGACAGCAACAAAAGTAGTGGAATGTACGCATCTAGTCATTGCAACTAAAAAGCCAGGTCTTCAAGGCCTTTCTAAATTCCTGTTCGGAATGCATCGTGCGTAATTGAGCAGGTAGGTTGTTCCAGCATTTAGTGGTACCCACCTCGAATGTCCTTCCCCCCATTCTTGCCTTCGCGAAACGGGGGGTGGTGAGGTATCGTTTGTGATTGGACCTTAGGGATCTGTCCTGCTGGTAGGGACGGAGTCTCTTCCTCAAGTAGTTGGGCCCTCTGCCCTCATACGCATGAAAGGCAAACGTAAGGGCCTTAAATTCAATGCGCTTGACTACCGGGAGCCAATGGAGTTGTCTAAGATGAGGAGAAATACATTGGCGGAGCGGGACCTTGCAGACCAGTCTAGCTGCCGCGTTTTGTATTATCTGGAGCCTACGGATCAGGCCGATCGGCAGACCCATGTAGAGTCCATTAGCGTAATCGAGATGGGAGGTGATTAATGCATGGACAACGGTTTTGCGAGCTGACTCTGGCAAGAAATCAATAAATTTTCTGATGGTTTTCATTTTGCCAGAGCAGGCCGCAGATACCAGTTGAACATGGTAGCGAGGGACAGGTCTTTGTCCCACCTGACTCCTAAATTCTTGACCGAGTCTTTAGGTGTCGGGGCAGGTCCTAGTTCAGCTGGCCACCATAAGGCCGTCGGGGTGGTACAACTTGGTTAATCTAATATCAATCTAATATCTGAAATGTCCTTTTTCTGTGTCTCATTGCTTTTTTCTTTTTTTGTCAGTAGTGTTTGTTCTCAAGGTATTGTTTCTGCTTTCCTTCTGCCTGCCGTAACATATGCTGGTTTGTATCCTCTTTTCAAGAATTTACACGCCGTTTCTTCTGTTTTTATTTTTAATTCCTTCTCATCCGAGCAGTTCCGTTTCATTCTTAGAAACTCCCCATATGCTATACTCTTAATTAGGGATTTGGGATGGAAACTAGAGCCGTATAAAATACTGTTGGTTGCAGTAGGTGTCCGATATAATGTTGCTTTGATTATGCCTTGGTCTATGTATACCTGTACATCCAAGAATTGAACCATTGTTGTGCTGATGTTGTATGTGAATTTCAAACCTGTATCATTCTCATTCAGCAGATTGGCATACTGAATAAATTCATCAGTTGTTCTGTTCCATATGACAAACAGGTCATCAATAAATCTTATCCACAGAATTATTTTTTCTGTGTGATGGTCCTTCCCTTCTCCCCAAGCCACCGTCTTCTCCCACCATACCATGGTGAGATTTGCGGAGCTTGGAGAGAAGGAAACTTCCATAGCAGCTCCACAGATCTGGCAGTACAGTTGCTGATCAAATAGAAAGATATTGTTTCTAAGGCATATTTCAGCCATTTCCTTAAGCATTTTAGAATGTTCCAGATATTTGATGTCTTTTTGACATAGGAAATATTCAAGTGCACCTAATCCTATCTCATGATTGATCGAAGTAAAGAGGGATACCACATTAATGGTGACAAGGAGATATCCATCCTGCCAGTGTGTATTTTCCAAAATCCTCAAGAAGTCGCCAGTGTCCTTTATGTAAGAATTTAATGTAGTTACCATAGGAGCTAGGAAGTGACCAACATAGTCCTAGATTGGCTCATATAGACTACCACAGCTGGAGATTATTGGTCTCCCGGGTGGGTTTACAAGTGTTTTGTGCACTTTCGGGAGGAATTAAATTGTAGGCGTTGTGGGTCTGTCTTTTTGAGAAACTTTACTTCCTCATTACTTAGTAGAACTTTCTCATACCATGCATCTATCCTGTCATGCAGACTCAATGTTAATTCATTGATAGGATTTTGTTTCAGTTTTTTATAGTTTTTCAGCACATTTAGTTGTAATAGTGCTTCTTTTGTATATTGTATCTTATCCATTAGTACAATATTTCCGCATTTATCTGCTGGTTTAATTTCTATATCATGATTATTCATTAATTCATGTAAGGCATCCATTTCTGCTTTTGTGAGGTTCTCTTTTGGTTGTTATGTATCTTGTTATTTAAATTTTCCAAATCTGATGTTATTAATTCATGGTATAGGTCAATTCTATTGCCCGGAGTCAAGGTTGGGCAAAACTTTGATTTTGGTCTAAAGTGGGTCTTGTCTTTGCTTGTGTTGTTTAGACCTAATTCTATAAGTATGTCCGATGCAGGCTGAAATCTAATGGAATAAAATAGCCAAAAAACATAACTCCTGGAGTGCGAGTATAATTATTGTTGGATATATATAGTTGAAGGTACTACCAACAAACTTGCAATCAATGGCAAAAAGTTGTGATCAAACTAACATTAAGTTGGTCAAAACGACAAATTACTGTGGAAATCATGTATTTATACATGTATAACCTACAGAGTTAACTTTCACAACTGCTGCCATACCCCAAGGATATAATACATAAAATGTAGTTTTTTAGCATCAAAGCACTTTAAATATATACAATGGGTGATGAGGCACATCAGCACCTTATTTACAATTTAGCACTTGCACTTTAAACAGTCATTGTGTTTACTTGTTGAACCGCTAACTATTATGCAATTCTGGTTAAAACAATCATATAAAAATTCAAAGTGATTTATTTGATAAAATTCAAATAGGAAAATAAATTTTATGAATGTTTTAATGATTGTTCGGTTGATAAAATTTAGAATTTAACATGACATGCATTTAAGCAGTGGTTTTAACAATACTAAGTGGATTCTGTGTCTGGTTCCTTTATTAATTTTAAATAACTGTATTTAAACAGCAACCTCATGTACCAACATTGCGGGAACCACTCTGTCAACATGCGAGAAATTGCGAAGTCTTTTTTTTTTCTATTTATGACTGTTTTATTTGCACCTGGCACTTTAAAAGGGTTAAACAACGCAGCAGCGTTTACCATGTGATCAAGGCCCACGATGGCCGAAACGCGTAATGGCTGACAGAGAATAAACAATAATGTTTGCACTAATTTTGTGGTCCGTACCCATGTCTCGAAGATACTGAGGGAGGTAGCAGAGACTTCAATATATATATTATCTACTGGCGGTCGCCAGTAGATAGTTATAGTTACAACCTATTATCCATAGGAAATCCGCGACATTCTATTTGAAATAACTCTCTTGCCGGTTGACGTATCTTCGCAAAATTTTCAAACTTTGTGGGGCGCTCCGGTCCGCTCCTACCCTGAAAGTCTCGGGGGGATTCGTCAAGCGGGGGCCGAGAAAAAAGGGGGGTCCCAAAACGCGTTTTCCCCATGCAATTTTCCATAGGAAACTTTAGACACGGCTACAGCCCGAACTGCTGAACGGAATTACACCAAATTTGGCAAAGAGGTAGTTCTTGGTTCAGAAAGAACCCTTTTGTTAAATGGTGTAAATCCGTTCAGTAGTTGCTGAGAAAATCAAAAGTAAAAAGATAGATATATCTGGGCGGAGCCTAACCACACATGTCATCGTGAGATCTGATTGGCTGTCAGCACTTCATCCTGGAATTGCTGGCAGCCATCTTGGGACCAATATAAATGATAGTACCTCATTGAAATGCATTGTAGTAAATAGAAGATTTTGAGGGTCACCAAAAGGAGAACTATAAAGGGTGATAACAGGCTTTAGTTACATTAGAATTTATTTGTTGATGGTACCATACTAATTTTAGGAATTGTGGTGTATTCTAAGGTGATTTTACCATGTGAAAAACCTTCTGCTGGGATATCATGAATCATGTTTGAGAGAACACTATTTTCTCATGCTTGTCCCATGGAGGTTTGGAAGGTGCTCCAGAAGCTAAAATGAGAGCATATTTTCTGTAAATTCACATTATCTTTCTCACTCATGTGAGAATGAAGTCTGACATTCTCAGTAAAACATGTACATCCAACAAGGGCAGAGACTGTCAGTTGATTCCTTTGTGTTCTACTGCAGCTTCCCAGAGTGTTCTAAAGAACAACTAGAGTGCTAACAGCCTTACTTATGACAAAAGTATGGCACACCTGAAGCCATCTTGATTGGAATAAACTGGTAACACTTAAACAATTTAATTTAAAAAGGAACAAAATGATGGGGTTCATTTTGTCATAGAAATTATGGTTAGTGCTGTAGAAAGAAAAATTAGGAAGTTTCAAGTGTGATCTCAAATATCTTCCTGTTATATTTCAACAGGAGCAGCCTGCCAGTTGATCCCTTTGTGTTCTACTGCAGCTTCCCAGAGTGTTCTAAAGAACAACTAGAGTGCTAACAGCCTTACTTATGACAAAAGTATGGCACACCTGAAGCCATCTTAATTGTTTCAGTCTGCATGGAATAAACTGGTAACACTTAAACAATTTAATTTAAAAAGGAACAAAATGATGGGGTTCATTTTGTCATAGAAATTATGGTTAGTGCTGTAGAAAGAAAAATTAGGACATGTTTCAAGTGTGATCTCAAATATCTTCCTGTTATATTTCAACAGGAGCAGCCTGCCAGTTGATGCCTTTGTGTTCTACTGCAGCTTCCCAGAGTGTTCTAAAGAACAACTAGAGTGCTAACAGCCTTACTTATGACAAAAGTATGGCACACCTGAAGCCATCTTGATTGGAATAAACTGGTAACACTTAAAACATTTAATTTAAAAAGGAACAAAATGATGGGGTTCATTTTGTCATAGAAATTATGGTTAGTGCTGTAGAAAGAAAAATTAGGACATATTTCAAGTGTGATCTCAAATATCTTCCTGTTATATTTCAACAGGAGCAGCCTGCCAGTTGATGCCTTTGTGTTCTACTGCAGCTTCCCAGAGTGTTCTAAAGAACAACTAGAGCGCTAACAGCCTTACTTATGACAAAAGTATGGCACACCTGAAGCCATCTTGATTGGAATAAACCAGTAACACTTAAAACATTTAATTTAAAAAGGAACAAAATGAGGGGTTCTTTTTGAAATAGAAATTATGGTTAGTGCTGCAGAAAGAAAAATTAGGGCATGTTTTAAGTGAGATCTCAAATCCTCTTCTATTTCATTAGAAAATTCTGACATGCAGACTGAAACAATCACTTTCAATACCAGCAGCAGACTACCAGTTAACTCCCTGGTGAGCAGTAGCTTTACTCCAGTGATCTAATGAGCAACTAGAGTGCTAACATTCTGAATTTATGGCAGATGTGAGACACATCTGAATGCCTTCTTGATGGAATCAAAGTAAAAAACTGAAAGCATTTCCTACTGAGGAGACTGCAGTAAATGAAGAAATTAGGAAACTTCATAACAAAGAAGTCTTCCAAGATGGCCACCAGTGAAAAAAGAGCCCAAATGTAGCACAAATATTACCCAGATGTAGCCCACATATAGCCCAATGACAAAAGTGTGCAAAACACTTTTTATTTTTAGTTTTTTTGCAGTTTTATGTAGTGCAGACTGGTCAGGTATTGGAGCATTGCATCTTAAAACATGACCCCCCTACACTACACAAGCACCACTGCACTACCCTAAACCCTGAAACACTACCCCCAGCACGACCCTCTACACTACACAAACACCACTGCACTACCCTAAACCCTGAAACACTACCCCCAGCACGACCCCCTACACTACCCAAACACCACTGCACTAACCTAAATCCTAAAACATTACCCCCAGCATGACCCCCTACACTACCCAAACACCACTGCACTACCCTAAAACATGACCCCCTACACTACACAAACACCACTGCACTACCCTAAACCCTAAAACTACCCCCAGCACGACCCCCTACACTACACAAGCACCACTGCACTACCCTATACCCTAAAACACTACCCCCAGCACGACCCCCTACACTGCCCGAACACCACTGCACTGCCCTAAACCCTGAAACACCAGCCCCTGCATGACCCCCTACACTGCCCAAACACCACTGCACTGCCCTAAACCCTGAAACACCACCCCTAGCACGACCCCCTACACTGCCCGAACACCACTGCACTGCCCTAAACCCTGAAACACTACCCCCAGCAAGACCCCCTACACTGCCCGAACACCACTGTACTGCCCTAAACCCTGAAACCCCACCCCTAGCATGACCCCCTACACTGCCCGAACACCACTGCACTGCCCTAAACCCTGAAACACCACCCCCTGTACGACCCCCTACACTGCCCGAACACTACTGCACTGCCCTAAACCCTGAAACACCACCCCCAGCACAACCCCCTACACTGCACGAACACCACTGCACCGCCCTAAACCCTGAAACACTACCCCCAGCAAGACCCCCTACACTGCCCGAACACCACTGCACTGCACTGCCCTAAACCCTGAAACATCACCCCCAGCAAGACCCCTACACTGCCCGAACACCACTGCCCTAAACCCTGAAACACCACCCCCAGCAAGACCCCTACACTGCCCGAACACCACTGCACTGCCCTAAACCCTGAAACACCACCCCCAGCAAGACCCCCTACACTGCCCGAACACCACTGCACTGCCCTAAACCCTGAAACACCACCCCAGAACGACCCCCTACACTGCCCGAACACCACTGCTCTGCCCAAAACCCTGAAACACCAGCCCCAGCACGACCCCCTACACTGCCCGAACACCACTGCACTGCCCTAAACCCTGAAACACCACCCCCTGCACGACCCCCTACACTGCCCGAACACCACTGTACTGCCCTAAACCCTGAAACCCCACCCCTAGCATGACCCCCTACACTGCCCGAACACCACTGCACTGCCCTAAACCCTGAAACACCACCCCCTGTACGACCCCCTACACTGCCCGAACACTACTGCACTGCCCTAAACCCTGAAACACCACCCCAGCACAACCCCCTACACTGCACGAACACCACTGCACCGCCCTAAACCCTGAAACACTACCCCCAGCAAGACCCCGTACACTGCCCGAACACCACTGCACTGCCCTAAACCCTGAAACATCACCCCCAGCAAGACCCCCTACACTGCCCGAACACCACTGCCCTAAACCCTGAAACACCACCCCCAGCAAGACCCCCTACACTGCCCGAACACCACTGCACTGCCCTAAACCCTGAAACACCACCCCCAGCAAGACCCCCTACACTGCCCGAACACCACTGCACTGCCCTAAACCCTGAAACACCACCCCAGAACGACCCCCTACACTGCCCGAACACCACTGCTCTGCCCAAAACCCTGAAACACCAGCCCCAGCACGACCCCCTACACTGCCCGAACACCACTGCACTGCCCTAAACCCTGAAACACCACCCCCAGCACGACCCCCTACACTGCCCGAACACCACTGCACTGCCCTAAACCCTGAAACACCACCCCCTGCACGACCCCGTACACTGCCCGCACACCACTGCACTGCCCTAAACCCTGAAACACCAGCCCCAGCACAACCCCGTACACTGCCCGAACACCACTGCACTGCCCTAAACCCTGAAACACCAGCCCCAGCACGACCGCCTACACTGCCCGAAAACTACTGCACTGCCCTAAACCCTGAAACACCACCCCCAGCAAGACTACCTACACTGGCCGAACACCACTGCACTGCCCTAAACCCTGAAACACCACCCCCTGCACGACCCCCTACACTGCCCTAACACTACTGCACTGCCCTAAACCCTGAAACACCACCCCTCAGCACGACACCCTACACTGCCCGAACACCACTGCACTGCCCTAAACCCTGAAACACCACCCCAGCACGACCCCCTACACTGCCCGAACACCACTGCACTAAACCCTGAAACACCACCCTCTGCACGACCCCCTACACTGCCGGAACACCACTGCACTGCCCTAAACCCTGAAACACCACCCCCAGCACGACCCCCTACACTGCCCTAACACCACTGCACTGCCCTAAACCCTGAAACATCACCCCCAGCACAACCCCCTACACTGCCTGAGCACCATTGCTCTGCCCTAAACCCTGAAACACCAGCCCCAGCAAGACCCCCTACACTGCCCGAACACCACTGCATTGCCCTAGACTCTGAAACACCAGCCCCAGTAAGACCCCCTACACTGCCCGAACACCACTGCACTGCCCTAAACCCTGAAACACCAGCCCCAGCATGACCCCCTACACTGCCCGAACACCACTGCACTGCCCTAAACCCTGAAACACCAGCCCCAGCACGACCCCCTACACTGCCCGAACACCACTGCACTGCCCTAAACCCTGAAACACCACCCCCAGCACGACCCCCTACACTGCCCGAACACCACTGCACTGCCCTAAACCCTGAAACACTACCCCCAGCACGACCCTCTTCACTACCTAAACACAACTGCACAATTTGTTACAGGCGTTGCAACGCAGGCCTGTGGTGCTTACTGGAAGTACCTGGTGGGCTAGTTGGGCCCCAGGGACTCTCAGGATTCAAGGTGACCTAATCCCCCAACTTAAAACGCGCCACGGGGCGCGTTTGCACAGTGGTGAAGGGAGGGGCGGGCCTCAGGTGACATGTGCGCAAACACGCCCTGTGGTGCGTTTTAAGTTGGGGGTTAATTCCCTTTGAATCCTGGGGCCAACTAGCCCACCAGGTACCTTCAGTAAGCACAACAGAGGTGCGTTGCAGAGAGGTGAAAAAAGGTGCGTGGCCTCGGAACGCCTCTCTGCAACTCAGCTCTGTGGTCCTAACTGTAGGTACCTGGGGGGCTAGTTGGGCCCCAGGGACCCTCAGGATTCAAGGGGACTTAATCCCGCAACTTAAAACGCGCCACGGTGCGCGTTTGCACACATGTCACCTCAGGCCCCCCCTCCCTTCACCACTGTGCAAACCCGCACTGGCTCTGGTTAGTCAGAGTCAGTTACCACCAGTACCCGTCTGAAAAAGTTGTGGGCACAGGATGATTTTGCAACAAGGCCTCTTTCTGCTCCTCTGTTGGTTCTTTCTGCACATCTTTTGCTTCTTTCTGTGCGTTTTTTCTTCTTTCTTCACATGTCCTACCTCTGTTGGCATAGTTAAAAACTAGCATTTAAAAAAACTTTGAAATTCACTTAAAAAATCATAGGTTTCAGGCACGTTATAGTTAGAAATTAGCATTTAAAAAACCTTTGAAATTCACTGAAAAAACCATAGGTTTCAGGCACGTTATAGTTAGAAATTAGCATTTAAAAAACCTTTGAAATTCACTGAAAAAACCATAGGTTTTAGGGACAGTTATAGTTAGTTGGACATTGCACTCGTACAAAACCCGTGAAATTCCCCTGTTATAGTTAGTTCAGCTAACTATAACTCGCGCCCGCAATGCACTGCTGATGACGTCACATATTACATCACTCATGACATGGTCAGTGACATCACTGATGACATCACTGATGACATCTCAAATGACATCACTGATGACATCATCCATGTGATAATTTCATGCATCTTCTCACACCCTAATATAACTTTTGATACACCCACTCTAAATTACAGACTGCCATTCTCAAAACCATAGACACTCCAACACCAAAAACTACATACCCACTCACTGATTCTTAGGTCTACACACACATCCACTCACTCACCTGCACAGTCACTCATACTTACAGTCACTCAGTACAGGACTATCATATGCACTCATACACCTATATAAACACTCACACACCGCCACTCATCCATAGAGGTACTCACACACCTAGTCAGTCATGCAAAAACTTAATCACACACCCATTTACTCACCTATACAGTTATACACACACCAGCTCACTTACTCATACAAATACTAGCACATTCTTACGCTCTTATACAATAACTGATACAAGCACACACGCATCCATACAGCCACTCTCACAATAACACACTCTCACTTATAGCCATTTAAATACTCTAACACACATATATACTGCCTTTTACATATGTAGTTACTCGCACATGTACCACTGAGATATACATTCACTCACTAACACACCCATACACACACTCACCCACCCAAGCAGTCCATCACAGATGCACTCTTGAAATCATGCACCCAGTGAATCACCCACTCACACATCTATGTATATAGTCACACACACCCCACCCACACAAACACTCAGGCAGCCATACAGATACTCAGAGAACCAATCAATAACCCATATAGACACTCATGTAGCTATTCGCAAATCCATGCATCCACTTACACACCAACAGACGGATACAGACATTCACACAGTTTAGTCACTAACCCATGCATTCAGTAAGATACGTTTAATCACTCACTTGTAGAGTCAGTCACTCACGTACTAAATCATCCATTCAGACACTTATACACCCACTCATTCTTCAATACGCCTTTCCCTATATATATTAAACATATTTAAACTTTACAGAAACACACAGTCACTGGATGATGTCATCAGTGATGTCATCAGTGATGTCATTTGAGATGTCATCAGTGAGGTCACTGACCATGTCATGAGTGATGTAATATGTGACGTCATCAGCAGTGCATTGCGGGGGCGCGAGTTATAGTTAGCTGAACTAACTATAACAGGGGAATTTCACGGGTTTTGTACGAGTGCAATGTCCAACTAACTATAACTGTCCCTAAAACCTATGGTTTTTTCAGTGAATATATATATATATATATATATTAGATATCACATACAGGCAATTGTTAAATTTGCTGCAAATTCGCCGGTGGACCCGCAACAAAATTGAAAAAAAAAAACGCACGGGCTCCCACGTACCTGTTATAGGAAGCCCCCAGTGTGGGCTGAATCGCAGAGCAGTGTATTTTAATTATGCAGGACGTGCCCACGCGGCAACCCTCGCACCCCAGGGACCACCACCTCCTGGGGCAAACAAGAAAATAATGATGCAGGGCCCACATGGCCCCCCACAGTCCTGGGGATTTGTAAAATGAGTGCATGGGAGGCCCAGAGGGCCTTCCCTACAGCCCCAGGAGACCACCACCTGCTTGGGGTAAACAATGCAAAGAATGTGGGGGGGCCAGACAGGCCCCCCCACACCCCTGGGGACTGCCACCTCCCGGGGCAAACAATAGTAACAATGTGGGGTGCCCGGGGGGGGGCATGGCTTGCCAACAGAAGTTGGCAGACGTGTGAGCGACGAGCTCCGCACTGGTCCACCACTTATCTGCCCAATATCTGCACAATCCCAGCCTCATTGGTCTGAGTTGGTTGCGCTGATCTCAGAGGGACACTGCCGAGGGGATTTCCGCAGCTCGGTGAGCCGTAAATGCAGCTGTGCCGCGTGTGTGACTGCAAGAGCTGGATTGGCTCAGGACCCGTACCCTGAGAACCTGGCATGACGAGCACGCCTTGGAGTGGCATCCCGGGATCTGCGCTTCACCACCGCCGCCTGGAGGTGAGACGGCTGGATGGGCTGCTCTTGCTGTGAACTGGATCACGTGCGGGGAGCGCCGGAGGAGATCACGGACCGATGCGTCCCGAAGCAGACACTGCACGGCCTAGGAGAGGCTTGCAGTGCAGCTGAGTGACTGGGTGACTTGGCCGGGCCCTGCTGGAGGAGACATCTCAAAGCGGCCACGAGCTGGTGAGTGTGATCGGGGTGCTCCCAGGCCCAGATCGGGGTATGGTAACAATCGAGAGGGGCAGGGTGAGGTGACTGGGCCCCAGCACCTGGCAGATCCTGAGTCCTAGTGACCGGGGAGGGCAGTGGAGATACGGATGTGACCGTAGGAGCCGGATTGTTCCTGGGCCCCTGCATCAGAGGCCCAATGTAGTGCCCGAGCTCCTGTGGGATGACCTGGGGAGTGACCCCAAATAGTGAGCCCTCCGAAGTGAGACACTGTATGAACGGAGCCTCCCCGGACCTAAGACAATATGCCCGCATCGATCCGCGACATGCTTGGAGGTGTGTCAGGGTCATTGGCGGAGTGTGATGTGTGGAGGAGCTGTCACTGTGGGGCCTATGCATGGCCTATGAAGTGACCGAACCCGAGGTGCGGGAATTGATTGGACCCTGGCTGGTGGGGTATCCCGATACCATGGGGAGAAGGGCAGTGCAGGCCACAAGCTCTCGGGGCCTAGATCGGGGCCCAGTGATAGCTCAGAGGGATGGAGTGGAGAGGCTGGGTCCCTGCATACTGTCACCCCAACGAGGCTGATCCTGTGGCAGAAGATACGGGCACTGTAGGGGTGATGCGCGCCCGGAGTGCTGGCTGAGCATGCAGCAAATCGATTACCTGCAGTGAGAAGGTGGATCCAGGGGCGGCCTGGCTATCGGACAAGGTTTCAATGTCTGTGTGTTGAGGAGTCCCCATCCCCGGGACGCAAGAGGCAACACAATAGGGAGACACTGTGCAGTGGCAGGGAGAATTGACTGGGCAAATGGCCGCATATTATAAGTGGGTGTGGATGATGAATTCTCACCACTAGTCGCACATCTCCCCCTTCTGGCTAATGTGCTTTGAAACTGGGGCCATCGGGCCTGGGCGTGCTGTAAGTGCCCGGTCCCCTCATTGACCCCCTGCGGGCATACAGCTCCTTGGAGGCCCACACTGGAACGGTGTGTCGGTGGAGTCCACACTCAGATCTAACGGAGTACACTCAAGAAGCGTCACCCCGAGGCCCCCACGGTCTCATGCGGGCTGCATCCTGCTAAAGCCACAGAAATGGGCAAAGCAAGAGTGAAACAAACAGAGACTGCCCCAGAACAGGACGAAGATTCACGAGAGCAAGCACAGGGCAGCCTGGAGGCCACATCGAAGGTGGACCCCATCCAACAGCAATTATCCAAGATATTGGAGGTTATCTCGGATACTAAGGCGATGCTACACCAAGACATCAGTACTGTGTTGGTGGGTCTGGGGCTCCTCTGTGCAGAGCATCAAAAGTTGAATGAAAGGGTGAAGGTAGTGGAATCAGGCCTCGAAGAGCTGACCCCAGTGCAACAAGCCCTCACACGGCAGGTGGCAGAACTCACAGATAAGATCCGGACCTTGGAGTGTAGGGTGGAAGATGGAGAAGGCCGTATCCAGTGAAACAATATACAGATCCTTGGCTTGCTGGAGGGGATGCGAGAACGGAAATATGGTAATGTATCTGGAGCAGTGGCTCAGCACGGTGGTGGCCCCGGGGGCCCTGATGCAGTTTTACAGCCTTGAGAGAGCTCATCGGGTGCCAGCCCGTCCGCCGGCACCAGGCCGCCCCCCATGACCAGTGGTTGCCAGGCTGCTACACTACAGGGACAGAGATACCCTGTTGCAAAAAGCTGAAACTGATGGTCCTTTTGTAGTGAAAAACAGTAAAGTCTCGATGTTACCGGATTACACCCTTGAGGTCCAACGGAGACGCGCTTCGTTCCTGGAGGTTAAGAGAACATTAAGGGAAGAAGGCCTCAAGTACTCCCTCATATTTCCTGCCTGGCTCCGTATAGTCCTGGATGGTAAGACCCATTTCTGTGATGATCCCAAAGAAGCTTGCGACTGGATTGAGGCATATAGAACCGAGATCCCCCAGACAGCGTAGGCAACATCATGCAACAAAAGCCGTAAATCCAGAAAACGATCTAAACGGAGACCTAAACGTACTACATCAAAGAAACCGAGTCCCTCTCAGACTGAGCATGAGAGAGCAGCTGCACTGCAGGCGGTAGCTGAGATTGTCCGTGAGGGTGGATCTCCATCGGAGGCAGGATTGCGCTCCATGAAGGGGATCGAAGGTTCAGACTTGGACTCCTCCGACAAAGCTAGCCTTGATTTGCCAGTGGTGACCCTGAAGACTGCAGATGAAATATTATAGCTGGTACCCTTATTATGAACAGTCACACACCTGGACCCTCTGGAGGGGGCCAACACCACCTTGAATCAACAAATAACCTAACTAGGCTGGATGAATACTGAGGCCGGTGCACAAGGTACCGTTCCACAACACGCCACACCTCATTGCATTGTTTCACACATCTCTGTGCATTAATCTGTGCAGCCACAATCCCCCGAAGGCCCTTGGTGTGGCTGGTTTGGGCCTTTTTAGTCTTTAAAGATACATTTACAATTTGGGCAGATGGCCGTTGCCAGTATGCTCTGAGGTTGGGGAGTTGTTGTTTGTTGGGACTTTTTGTGTTTTATTTGCTCTGTTCGTAAAGCAGGAGGGGACATGCTATTTCATTTTTACGATGACCGAGGTGGGGTGGGGACACAGGAGGGGGGAGATTGGAATAACTTAAGATGCCGACACACCACCAGGAACTGAAATTCCTCACATGGAATATTAGGGGGATGGGGTCGATGTCTAAACACCACAACATACACAATTATCTGAAAAGGCGTGGTGTACAGATAGCCCTCTTAAAAGAGACACACCTCATCCGGGGGAAGTAGAAAAGCTGCATAGGGGATGGAGAGGGCAGATATTTGCCACCACAGTCTCAGCGTATGCCCAAGGGTCGCTGATATGGATTAGACCAGGTGTCCCTTTCGAAGCAACCCGCACCTTAATATACAAAGAAGGCAGGTATGTTCTACTTGCGGGACGACTACTGTGCCAAGAGATCACGCTGGGCTACCTATATGCCCCCAACCAAGACCAACTGGCCTATGTGACCTGTCTCTCCGCCCGTAAAGTTGACATAAAGGTGGGGCATGTGAATTCAGGAGGAGACTTCAATTGCGTACCTGACTTGGTGCTAGATCGCTCCCACCCTCCCCTATCAGGGGCTCATGCTCATCATACAGCAGCAGGGCTGTGACAGTGGATGACTTACCTCGAGCTGCAGGACATTTGGAGGCTCCAACACATGGGGGACAGGGAGTACTCCTTTTACTCCCCATACACCAACTCCACACAAGATTAGATGCCTTCTGGTGCTCTCCGGGTATCAGTGGCTCCATCAAGCACACAGAATATCTAGGTCAGACTTTCTCAGACCAAAGCCCTTTATTGCTGTTGTGTCAACTCTATGGACATAGACCCCCGATCCCCATGTGGAGACTTAATCCCCTATTGTTGGAGGGTGTAGCGTTTGCTGAATCCCTGCAATCTTTAGTGGATATGTTCTTTGCTGATAAAGCACACTCAGCATCCTCGGCAATAGTGGAAAGGGAGGCATTCAAGGTGGTAGTGAGGGGACACTGTATGGGACAAACAACTGGAATACAGAGAGAACTACACCAAGAGCTCCTGGCCATAGAGGGAGAGCTGCGAACGCTGGACAACATGCAGGGAATGGGGGTACAGGCACACACACGTCTACTTGCCATACGAAAACAGTACGATGAGGCCCTAGAGAGACTTTGGGGCACATGCATCAAAGGTTTTTGCGATCGCAAACGGTGCGATTCGCAAAAATCGGCCGTTTGCGATCGCAAATTGGCCTTTGGAGATGCATGAAAGTGTTTCCTATGCGCAATTTAAGAATTCGCAATTAATTGCGAATTCCTAAATTGCGATTGCATTTAAGGAATCTCAATTAGCGATTCCTTAAATGCAATGCTAGAAGCACTTTCAAATAGCGATTTCGCTATTTGGGACCGCAAATTACAGACAAATAAAACTTGTCTGTAATTTGCAAAAACTTCGAAAAATGCCCTAAAATACATTTTTTTAAGTTTTAGGTTACACACACACATGCCCTTGGGGCATGTGTGTCGCAACATGGGTGCACATCACAATTTCAGGGGTGCAACAGGGTGTCATTTTGACACCCTTGCACCTTGAAATTGCATGAGCCATTTGCGAGTACCTACTGGTACTCGCAAATTGCGCATGCAATCTCCCATTCATTTCTATGGGCCTGTAGGCCCATAGGAATGAATAGAAGGCATTCCTTAATTGCGACTCGCAATTTGCGACTCGCAATTAAGGAATGTTTAGGAATCGCTATTTTTATAGCGATTCCTACATGCATAGGCTTTTGCGATTCCTTAATTGCGATTCCTTATTAATCGCAATTAAGGAATCGCAAAAGCCTTCCTTGATGCATGTGTCTGTTTGATCCCATGACTACAGGGCATATATGGACAGAGTACAGGGAGAGGAGAGGAAAGCGGGTCACCTACTGGCATGGCTAATCAAGCCAGAGACCCAAGGAACCCCAATTACTCACATTCAGACCGAAACAAGCACAATCAAATTTGACCCGGGTAGGATTAACGGACTTGTTCAAAGGTATTATAAAAAGCTCTATACCGCCCCCCAGGAGGCCCCCCAAGCTGAGCTTAGTGCTTTCCTGGCCCCGCTGTGCCTCTACACTGTAGACGAACATATTGCGGAAGAGCTGTGTAGCCCTGTAACTATACAAGAGGTTTGAGGGGCCATTGCTTCAATGGCTGGCAGCAAAACACCAGGCCCAGACGGCCTCCTGGCGGAGTTTTATACAAAGTACGTAGCCGGGCTGGCCCCCCATCTGGTGACTATGTACGCTGAGGCTCTAAGATTAGGGCACTTGCCGTATTCTACACAAAATGCAATAGTGATCCCACTCCACAAGATGAACGATCCCCACGCTGGAGTGAAAGACGTCAGACCCCTGTCCATGCTCAACACCGATTTTAAGATAATAAGTAAAATCCTAGCGCTTAGGATGCTCCCGCATATGCAACAGTTGATTTACCCTGATCAGAATGGGTTCATCCCGCACGCAATACCTCATATAATCTGTGCAGACTATTCAGAACTTTATCATTCAGAAGCAAGATCTCTCTCACAGGCTGCCTTTCTATCAGTTGACCTGGAAAAGGCATTTGATACGGTGAGCTGGGCCTACTTACTTGAGGTTATGCAGAGGCTGGGCTTGGGGGTGAGATGTGTGAAGTGGGTAAGACTGTTGCCTACCCACCCCACGGCAATGGTTAAGACGGGCAAGAATATCTCCCCGCAGTATGTGATAACACGCGACACCCGCCAAGGATGCCCCTATCTCCGCTCCTGTTCGCATTGGCGATAGAACCCTTAGCCGCACTTTTTCGCCAGGGAGGAGTCGGCCTGGGAGTGATGATGAGTGGTAGAACCCATATCATCTCTTTATACGCGGACAATCTACTGATCTATTTAGGCAATGCTGAGAGAGGAGCGGAAACAGCTTTCGGGCTCCTGGATGCTTTCGGGACGCTGTCGGGCCTGCGGGTCAACAGGAGTAAAACGTACCTGTTTCCAGTGTCCAGACCCATGCCCAGACCACAGGAGCTCTCTGTTGCCCTCAGCTGTGCCTCCGACAAATTTAAATACTTGGGTATTTGAATCTTTCACTCACTGGATGATTAGAAGGAGGACAACTTAGATAGGGCTCTCTGATCGCTCCGATCCAATGTTACTTTCTGGAGCTCTCTGCAACTTCCTATAGTGGCCAGAGTCTCCCTGACTAAGATGGTCATGCTACCCCGCCTCTCATATTTCTTTGCTAACCTACCAGTACTAATGCCCGCAGGTTGGTTTCACCCATTAGATGCCCTAGTGCGAGATCTTGTCTGGGGGGATGGGAGACGGAGAGTGTCATTACAAATCCTACGGTGGGAACTGGGGGTACCGGACTTTGAATTTTACCAACTGGCTGCACAGCTGCAGTGGGTGGCTCAATGGTTGGAGGGAGTAAACCAAGAGGGGACTTTCCTGATGGAGCCAAACCAGCGCCCACGCCTCCTGCTGGCAAAACTCCTAAATCAGACAACTAAGGTCCCAACTAAGGTCCCATAAAACTCAATACTGCAAATCACGGCCCTGCAGTGCTGGAAACGCTGCATGACAAAATTACCAGATGTCCCAAGATACTCCCCAGAACTACCACTGGTGGGGCTGCCATACAGAGAGCCGCAGTCGATCCTTGGGGCTGAGCAATTGACATCCTGGACGGAGGCCGGGATGGAGACGGTGGGGGTCTACTACCAGAACAAAATCTTACTCCCTTTTGAGGAGCTGGTTTCGCCGGGGCAGTTCCTCACATATAAGGTGTTGGTGCGGACATTTGGAAGACTGGGGTGCGAGCAGTGAAAAGCCGGAAACCCATGCGGTGCTGCACTCCCTGGTCACACTAGGAACAGCGAGCCACCAAAATAAATGGTTTTACATATCACTAATCGAGGTTTCCTTGGCCCCACTGTTGAAGCTGAGGGGTAAATGTGAGAGACTCCAAGACAGAGAATTCACTGACACGGAATGGAGTAGAGTGTTAGAATCACCTTAGAAAATCTCTTGTAATAATCGTCTAAAATATATCCAATTTAATTTCATCCATATGTCCTACATGACCCCTCACTGTCTTTTTGCTGCCTTTGGAGGAGAACTGAGAGGCTGCCCGAGATGCACCTTGTTAGACGAAGATTCCTTCACATGACTTGGGGTTGTGAGAAACTACACAACTTTTGGCAAGCAGTGCTGTCTAAGATTAATGCCACGTTGCGACATACCCACAACTTAACAGTAGAGGTTTGCTTGCTTGGACGATTCCCGCGACCACCTAAACAAAAGGTGGGGAATAGGTTTATAAACTTCGCCTTGGCGCTGGCCAGGAGATGACTTGCGGTGACGTGGAAATTGACTCCAGGGCCACAGATTAACACTTGGACCCAAGAGGTGACTAAATGGGCAGGATCCGAGGGAAGAGCACTGTATAGAGAAGAGTTAAAGGGTCTACGCCAGCATCCAATTGCATACCTCTGGAAAGATGCTCTATTTGCTTGGGAACACCCAAGTCATTCCAGTAGTGCGGACGACGATAGTGGGACCTCCACAGACTAAGGTATTGAGATTAATTGGGCTAGAACTAGGCAGACCATGGTAGCATTGAAGGGCGACTGTGATTCCCTCCTCGCTTCTCCCCCCATGTGACATGACATGGAACACACAATTGCATTTGGCGCGGCCACAGGTCGGGCCCGCCTTGACCTACAACTGCTCCACAATGTTCACCACTCATAAAACGCCTCTCGAAAACCTCTTTGCACCCCTATCCTGCGCTACAAGATTATTAGATGGCAATACAGCAATTGCCACCCGACAGTAACGATCCCAGAGAAGAGGAGACGCACAACTGATAACGGAAACATATCATTGAGGACACACAAGTTGAGATAACTATCAGTTCTATTGAGTAAAGTGGGTAGGATTTATTAGCCACTAAGTGGACATCTTGTATCCCTACATTGGCAGATACTTGCAGGCACTAATACGGTCGGTTATTGTCGCCATAAGCTGTACTCTAGGTGTCAAAAAGATGTAATAATAAATGTAACTTGGTCATTCTGCAATGCATTGTACGTTAACAAAATGTTTTAAAAACAATGTGGGGTGCAGCCTTGGGGACCTCCACCTCCCTGGGGCAAAACCAAACAAAGGAGGGGGGCCAGGTGGCCCCACTCCTGGAGCAATACATGGCCCTGGGGTCTGCCACACCACTGCTATGTCCCGTGATGCCCACCCCAGGACATAGCTGTTTGCTATGACTTGGCGGGACCTTTACCGCTCCCGTCAAGCTGTAGCAAACGGTGCTCCACTTTGAGAAAGCGAGAGCATTTTGCTTCTGCTTGGTCAAAGCAGAGAACAACTGCTTTGACAGAGAGGGAGCTGAATGTTAGCAGCTCCCTCTCTGTCAAAGCAATGCCAGCTCCAGCAGGAGGCTGGGAGCTGGCAGGGAATGTGGAGGCCTTGAGGCTCCCCCGCGGTCCACAACACTACAAAAGTGGGAGACCTGGGTGAGACCAGAGCAACCACACTAGAGGCCAGGCCCCGGGTAATGGCGTCCCCAGGGCCGAAATTGGCCCAGGAGGGGGGCTGTGCAGCCCTCCTTCCCTTATTTATTTATTTAATGTAAGAAAGAGTACGGCCCCAGGAGATGGGGTCCCTGGGCCAGAATCGGCCTAGGAGGGGGGCCGCTCTGCCCCCCTCCCTTTAAATGTATAAATAAATAAACAAAATAAAAGCCAAGCCCCGGGGAATGGATTCCTTGTGGCTGAAATCGGCCTGTATAGGGGGGCCTCTCAGCACCCCTCCTTTTGAGATAGTACATTTTATTTTTTTATAAAAGTCTGTGCCATAGGGGATGGGGTCTCCTGGTCCACAATCGGCCCATGGAAGGGGGGCCTCATGGCCCCCTACCCCAAATAAATTTTAAAAATATTTTTTAAAAAGACTAGCAAGTCGCCAGTGGCCCCACCCCCTTAATCCACTACTCTGCAAACGCACCTCCTGGCGCACTCCTGGTTGGGGAATGAAGTCCCTTTGGCTCAAGAGGGCCCTTGAGGGCCAACAAGACCTCCTGTTACCTCCAGTAAGTCCCGCACTGCAGGATTGCTGAGATGTGGTTGGAGGCCATGCCCCTTTTTTCAATCACTCTGCAAATGTACCTTGTGGTGCACTACAAGTTAGGGGATGAAGTCCCCTTGAATTCTGAGGGTCCTTGGGGGCCAGCAAGCCCTCCTGCTGCCTCCAGCAACTGACAAACAGTGGAATTGCTGAGAGGTCGTCAGAGGCCACGCCCCCTTTCTCCACCAGTCTGCAAGTGCATCTCCTGGTGCACTACTGGTTGGGAGAGGAAGTCTCCTTGGCTTCTGAGTGTCCCTGGGGGCCAACAAGCCCTCCCTTTGCCTCTAGTAAATCGCACACAGTGGGATTGCTGAAAGGTCTTCGGAGGCCATGCTCCTTTTGTCCACTACTCTGCAAATGCACCTCCTGGTGCACTACTGGTTGGGGGATGAAGTCCTCTTGGAAGCAGAGGGTCCTAAGGGGACAAGAAGCCCTCCTGTTACATCTAGTAAGTGTGACACAGCAGGATTTGTGCGAGCTGGTCAGAGGCCCCACCCCCTTTCTCCACCACTCTACAAACGCAATTACTAGTTAAAATCCATTGAAATTCACTGAAAAAATCAAAGGTTACAGGGATGTTATAGTTCGGAAATAGAATTAAAAAGGCCTTAGAAATTCTTTGAAACAACCAAAGGTTACAGGGACATTAGAGTTAGGCTGACATTTGACTCATACAAAACCAGAGAAATTCAGCAGTTATAGTTAGCTGAGCTAAATATAACTTATGCCCCCGCAATGCACTGCTTATAACCTCACATATTACATCACTCAGGACATGGTCAGTGGCATCACTCATGACATCACTGATGACAACTCAAATGACATCACTGATGACATCTCAACTGATATATGTATATATATATATTCACTGAAAAAACCATAGGTTTTAGGGACAGTTATAGTTAGTTGGACATTGCACTCGTACAAAACCCGTGAAATTCCCCTAACTATAACTCGCGCCCCCGCAATGCACTGCTGATGACGTCACATATTACATCACTCATGACATGGTCAGTGACATCACTGATGACATCACTGATGACATCTCAAATGACATCACTGATGACATCACTGATGACATCATCCAGTGACTGTGTGTTTCTGTAAAGTTTAAATATGTTTAATATATATAGGGAAAGGCGTATTGAAGAATGAGTGGGTGTATAAGTGTCTGAATGGATGATTTAGTACGTGAGTGACTGACTCTACAAGTGAGTGATTAAACGTATCTTACTGAATGCATGGGTTAGTGACTAAACTGTGTGAATGTCTGTATCCGTCTGTTTGTTGGTGTGTAAGTGGATGCATGGATTTGCGAATAGCTACATGAGTGTCTATATGGGTTATTGATTGGTTCTCTGAGTATCTGTATGGCTGCCTGAGTGTTTGTGTGGGTGGGTGTGTGTGACTCTATACATAGATGTGTGAGTGGGTAATTCACTGGGTGCATGATTTCAAGACTGTATCTGTGATGGACTGCTTGGGTGGGTGAGTGTGTGTATGGGTGTGTTAGTGAGTGAATGTATATCTCAGTGGTACATGTGCGAGTAACTACATATGTAAAAGGCAGTATATATGTGTGTTAGAGTATTTAAATGGCTATAAGTGAGAGTGTGTTATTGTGAGAGTGGCTGTATGGATGCGTGTGTGCTTGTATCAGTTATTGTATAAGAGCGTAAGAATGTGCTAGTATTTGTATGAGTAAGTGAGCTGGTGTGTGTATAACTGTATAGGTGAGTAAATGGGTGTGTGATTAATTTTTTGCATGACTGACTAGGTGTGTGAGTACCTCTATGGATGAGTGGCGGTGTGTGAGTGTTTATATAGGTGTATGAGTGCATATGATAGTCCTGTACTGAGTGACCGTAAGTATGAGTGACTGTACAGGTGAGTGAGTGGATGTGTGTGTAGACCTAAGAATCAGTGAGTGGGTATGTAGTTTTTGGTGTTGGAGTGTCTATGGTTTTGAGAATGGCAGTCTGTAATTTAGAGTGGGTGTATCAAAAGTTATATTAGGGTGTGAGAAGATGCATGAAATTATCACATGGATGATGTCATCAGTGATGTCATTTGAGATGTCATCAGTGATGTCATCAGTGATGTCACTGACCATGTCATGAGTGATGTAATATGTGACGTCATCAGCAGTGCATTGCGTCGGCGCGAGTTATAGTTAGCTGAACTAACTATAACAGGGGAATTTCACGGGTTTTGTACGAGTGCAATGTCCAACTAACTATAACTGTCCCTAAAACCTATGGTTTTTTCAGTGAATTTCAAAGGTTTTTTAAATGCTAATTTCTAACTATAACGTGTCTGAAACCTATGGTTTTTTCAGTGAATTTCAAAGGTTTTTTAAATGCTAATTTCTAACTATAACGTGCCTGAAACCTATGGTTTTTTCAGTGAATTTCAAAGGTTTTTTAAATGCTAATTTCTAACTATAACGTGCCTGAAACCTATGGTTTTTTCAGTGAATTTCAAAGGTTTTTTAAATGCTAATTTCTAACTATAACGTGCCTGAAACCTATGATTTTTTAAGTGAATTTCAAAGGTTTTTTAAATGCTAGTTTCTAACTATGCCAACAGAGGTAGGACATGTGAAGAAAGAAGAAAAAACGCACAGAAAGAAGCAAAAGATGTGCAGAAAGAACCAACAGAGGAGCAGAAAGAGGCCTTGTTGCAAAATCATCCTGTGCCCACAACTTTTTCAGACGGGTACTGGTGGTAACTGACTCTGACTAACCAGAGCCAGTGCGCGTTTGCACAGTGGTGAAGGGAGGGGGCCTGAGGTGACATGTGTGCAAACGCGCCCGTGGCGCGTTTTAAGTTGCGGGATTAAGTCCCCTTGAATCCTGAGGGTCCCTGGGGCCCAACTAGCCCCCCAGGTACCTACAGTTAGGACCACAGAGCTGAGTTGCAGAGAGGCGTTCCGAGGCCACGCACCTTTTTTCACCTCTCTGCAACGCAACTCTGTTGTGCTTACTGAAGGTACCTGGTGGGCTAGTTGGCCCCCAGGATTCAAAGGGAATTAACTCCCCAACTTAAAACGCACCACAGGGCGTGTTTGCGCACATGTCACCTGAGGCCCCGCCCCCTCCCTTCACCACTGTGCAAACGCACCCCGTGGCGCGTTTTAAGTTGGGGGATTAGGTCACCTTGAATCCTGAGAGTCCCTGGGGCCCAACTAGCCCACCAGGTACTTCCAGTAAGCACCACAGGCCTGCGTTGCAACGCCTGTAACAAATTGTGCAGTTGTGTTTAGGTAGTGAAGAGGGTCGTGCTGGGGGTAGTGTTTTAGGGTTTAGGGTAGTGCAGTGGTGTTTGTGTAGTGTAGGGGGTCATGCTGGGGGTAGATTTAGGGTTTAGGGTAGTGCAGTGGTGTTTGGGTAGTGTAGGGAGTCGTACTGGGGGAGTGTTTTAGGGTTTAGGGTAGTACAGTGGTGTTTGGGTAGTGTAGGGGGTCGTGCTGGGGTTAGTGTTTTAGGGTTTAGGGTAGTGCAGTGGTGTTTGGGTAGTGTAGGGGATACTGCTGGGGGTAGTGTTTTAGGGTTTAGGGTAGTGCAATGGTGTTTGGGTAGTGTAGGGGGTACTGCTGGGGGTAGTGTTATAGGGTTTAGGGTAGTGCAGTGGTGTTTGGGTAGCGTAGGGGGTACTGCTGGGGTAGTGTTTTATGGTTTAGGGTAGTGCAGTGGTGTTTGGGTAGTGTAGGGGTTTGTGCTGGGGGTAGTTTTTTCGGGTTTAGGGTAGTGCAGTGGTGTTTGTGTAGTGTAGGAGGTCATGTTTTAGGGTTTAGGGTAGTGCAGTGGTCTTTGGGTAGAGTAGGGAGTCGTGCGGGGGGTATTGTTTTAGAGTTTAGGGTAGTGCAGTGGTCTTTGGGTAGTGTAGGGGGTTCGTGCTGGGGGTAGTGTTTTAGGGATTAGGGTAGTGCATTGGTATTTGGGTAGTGTAGGGGGTCATGCGGGGGGTAGTGTTTTAGGGTTTAGGGCAGTGCAGTGGTGTTTAGGTAGTGTAGGGGGTCGTGCTGGGGGGAGTATTTTAGGGTTTAGGGCAGTGCAGTGGTGTTCGGGTAGTGTAGGGGGTCATGCTGGGGGAGTGTTTTAGGGTTTAGGGCAGTGCAGTCGTGTTCGGGTAGTGTAGGGGGTCGTGCTGGGGGAGTATTTTAGGGTTTAGGGTAGTGCAGTGGTGTTCGGGTAGTGTAGGGGTTCATGCTGGGGGTAGTGTTCTAGGGTTTAGGGCAGTGCAGTGGTGTTCGGGCAGTGTAGGGGGTCGTGCTGGGGGTGGTGTTTTAGGGTTTAGGGCAGTGCAGTGGTGTTCGGGCAGTGTAGGGGTCGTGCTGGGGGTGGTGTTTCAGGGTTTAGGGCAGTGCAGTGGTGTTCGGGCAGTGTAGGGGGTCGTGCAGGGGGTGGTGTTTCAGGGTTTAGGGCAGTGCAGTGGTGTTCGGGCAGTGTAGGGGGTCGTGCAGGGGTGGTGTTTCAGGGTTTAGGGCAGTGGTGTTCGGGCAGTGTAGGGGGTCATGCTGGTGGTGGTGTTTCAGGGTTTGGGGCAGTGCAGTGGTGTTCGAGCAGTAAAGGGGGTCATGCTGGGGGTGGTGTTTCAGGGTTTAGGGCAGTGCAGTGGTGTTCGGGCAGTGTAGGGGGCGGTGCAGGGGATGGTGTTTCAGGGTTTAGGGCAGTGCAGTGGTGTTCGGGCAGTGTAGGGGGTGGTGCAGGGGGTGGTGTTTCAGGGTTTAGGGCAGTGCAGTGGTGTTCGGGCAGTGTAGGGGGTCGTGCAGGGGGTGGTGTTTCAGGGTTTAGGGCAGTGCAGTGGTGTTCGGGCAGTGTAGGGGGCGGTGCAGGGGGTGGTGTTTCAGGGTTTAGGGCAGTACAGTGGTGTTCGGGCATTGTAGGGGGTGGTGCTGCGGATGGTGTTTCAGGGTTTAGGGCAGTGCAGTGGTGTTCGGGCAGTGTAGGGGGTCGTGCTGGGGCTGGTGTTTCAGGGTTTAGGGCAGTGGTGTTCGGGCAGTGTAGGGGGTCGTGCTGGGGCTGGTGTTTCAGGGTTTAGGGCAGTGCAGTGGTGTTCGGGCAGTGTAGGGGGTCTTGCTGGGGCTGGTGTTTCAGAGTCTAGGGCAATGCAGTTGTGTTCGGGCAGTGTTGGGGGTCTTGCTGGGGCTGGTGTTTCAGGGTTTAGGGCAGTGCAGTGGTGTTCGGCCAGTGTAGTGGGTCGTGCTGGGGGTGGTGTTTCAGGGTTTAGGGCAGTGCAGTGGTGTTCGGGCAGTGTAGGGGGTCGTGCAGGGGCTAGTGTTTCAGGGTTTAGGGCAGAGCAATGGGGCTCAGGCAGTGTAGGGGGTTGTGCTGGGGGTGATGTTTCAGGGTTTAGGGCAGTGCAGTGGTGTTAGGGCAGTATAGGGGGTCGTGCTGGGGGTGGTGTTTCAGGGTTTAGGGCAGTGCAGTGGTGTTCCGGCAGTGTAGGGGGTCGTGCAGGGGGTGGTGTTTCAGGGTTTAGTGCAGTGGTGTTCGGGCAGTGTAGGGGGTCGTGCTGGGGTGGTGTTTTAGGGTTTAGGGCAGTGCAGTGGTGTTCGGGCAGTGTAGGGTGTCGTGCTGAGGGGTGGTGTTTCAGGGTTTAGGGCAGTGCAGTAGTGTTTGGGCAGTGTAGGGGGTGGTGTTTCAGGGTTTAGGGCAGTGCAGTGGTGTTCGGCCAGTGTAGGTAGTCTTGCTGGGGCTAGTGTTTCAGGGTTTAGGGCAGAGCAATGGTGCTCAGGCAGTGTAGGGGGTTGTGCTGGGGGTGATGTTTCAGGGTTTAGGGCAGTGCAGTGGTGTTAGGGCAGTGTAGGGGGTCGTGCTGGGGGTGGTGTTTCAGGGTTTAGGGCAGTGCAGTGGTGTTCCGGCAGTGTAGGGGGTCGTGCAGGGGGTGGTGTTTCAGGGTTTAGTGCAGTGGTGTTCGGGCAGTGTAGGGGGTCGTGCTGGGGTGGTGTTTCAGGGTTTAGGGCAGTGCAATGGTGTTCGGGCAGTGTAGGGTGTCGTGCTGAGGGGTGGTGTTTCAGGGTTTAGGGCAGTGCAGTAGTGTTTGGGCAGTGTAGGGGGTCGTGCAGGGGGTGGTGTTTCAGGGTTTAGGGCAGTGCAGTGGTGTTCGGCCAGTGTAGGTATTCTTGCTGGGGATGGTGTTTCAGGGTTTAGGGCAGTGCAGTAGTTTTCGGGCAGTGTAGGCGGTCGTGCTGGGGCTGGTGTTTCAGGGTTTAGGGCAGTGCAGTGGTGTTCGGGCAGTGTACGGGGTTGTGCTGGGGCTAGTGTTTCAGGGTTTAGGGCAGTGCAGTGGTGTGCGGGCAGTGTACGGGGTTGTGCTGGGGCTGGTGTTTCAGGGTTTAGGGCAGTGCAGTGGTGTTCGGGCAGTGTAGGGGGTCGTGCTGGGGGTGGTGTTTCAGGGTTTAGGGCAGTGCAGTGGTGTTCGGGCAGTGTAGGGGTCGTGCTGGGGCTGGTGTTTCAGGGTTTAGGGCAGTGCAGTGGTGTTCGGGCAGTGTAGGGGGTCGTGCTGGGGCTGGGTTTCAGGGTTTTGGGCAGAGCAGTGGTGTTTGGGCAGTGTAGGGGGTCGTGCTGGGGGTGGTGTTTCAGGGTTTAGGGCAGTGTAGTGGTGTACGGGCAGTGTAGGGGGTCTTGCTGGGGGTGGTGTTTCAGGGTTTAGGGCAGTGCAGTGGTGTTCGGGCAGTGTAGAGGGTCTTGCTGGGGGTGGTGTTTCAGGGTTTAGGGCAGTGGTGTTCGGGCAGTGTAGGGGGTCTTGCTGGGGGTGCTGTTTCAGGGTTTAGGGCAGTGCAGTGGTGTTCGGGCAGTGTAGGGGGTCTTGCTGGGGGTAGTGTTTCAGGGTTTAGGGCGGTGCAGTGGTGTTCGTGCAGTGTAGGGGGTCGTGCTGGGGGTGGTGTTTCAGGGTTTAGGGCAGTGCAGTAGTGTTCGGGCAGTGTAGGGGGTCGTGCAGGGGGTGGTGTTTCAGGGTTTAGGGCAGTGCAGTGGTGTTCTGGCAGTGTAGGGGGTCATGCTGGGGGTGGGGTTTCAGGGTTTAGGGCAGTACAGTGGTGTTCGGGCAGTGTAGGGGGTCATGCAGGGGGTGGTGTTTCAGGGTTTAGGGCAGTGCAGTGGTGTTCGGGCAGTGTAGGGGGTCGTGCTGGGGCTGGTGTTTCAGGGTTTAGGGCAGTGCAGTGGTGTTCGGGCAGTGTAGGGGGTCTTGCTGGGTGTGGTGTTTCAGGGTTTAGGGCAGTGGTGTTCGGGCAGTGTAGGGGGTCTTGCTGGGGGTGATGTTTTAGGATTTAGGGCAGTGCAGTGGTGTTCGGGCAGTGTAGGGGGTCTTGCTGGGGGTAGTGTTTCAGGGTTTGGGGTAGTGCAGTGGTGTTTGTGTAGTGTAGGGGGTCATGTTTTAGGGTAGTGCAGTGGTGTTTGGGTAGTGTAGGGGGTCGTGCTGGTGGTAGTGTTTTAGGATTTAGGTTAGTGCAGTGGTGTTTGGGTAGTGTAGGGGTTCGTGCTGGGGGTAGTGTTTTAGGGTTTAGGATAGTGCAGTGGTGCTTGTGTAGTGTAGGGGGTCGTTCTGGGGGTAGTGTTTTAGGGTTTAAGGTAGTGCAGTGGTGTTTTTGTAGTGTAGGGGGGTCATGTTTTAAGATGCAATGTTCCAATACCTGACCAGTCTGCACTACATAAAACTGCAAAAAAACTAAAAATAAAAAGTGTTTTGCACACTTTTGTAATTGGGCTATATGTGGGTTACATCTGGGTAATATTTGTGCTACATTTGGGCTCTTTTGTCACTGGTGGCCATCTTGGAAGACTTCTTTGTTATGAAGTTTCCTAATTTCTTCATTTACTGCAGTCTCCTCAGTAGGAAATGCTTTCAGTTTTTTACTTTGATTCCATCAAGAAGGCATTCAGATATGTCTCACATCTGCCATAAATTCAGAATGTTAGCACTCTAGTTGCTCATTAGATCACTGGAGTAAAGCTACTGCTCACCAGGGAGTTAACTGGTAGTCTGCTGCTGGTATTGAAAGTGATTGTTTCAGTCTGCATGTCAGAATTTTCTAATGAAATAGAAGAGGATTTGAGATCTCACTTAAAACATGCCCTAATTTTTCTTTCTGCAGCACTAACCATAATTTCTATTTCAAAAAAGAACCCCTCATTTTGTTCCTTTTTAAATTAAATGTTTTAAGTGTTACCAGTTTATTCCAATCAAGATGGCTTCAGGTGTGCCATACTTTTGTCATAAGTAAGGCTGTTAGCACTCTAGTTGTTCTTTAGAACACTCTGGGAAGCTGCAGTAGAACACAAAGGCATCAACTGGCAGGCTGCTCCTGTTGAAATATAACAGGAAGATATTTGAGATCACACTTGAAACATGTCCTAATTTTTCTTTCTACAGCACTAACCATAATTTCTATGACAAAATGAACCCCATCATTTTGTTCCTTTTTAAATTAAATTGTTTAAGTGTTACCAGTTTATTCCAATCAAGATGGCTTCAGGTGTGCCATACTTTTGTCATAAGTAAGGCTGTTAGCACTCTAGTTGTTCTTTAGAACACTCTGGGAAGCTGCAGTAGAACACAAAGGAATCAACTGACAGTCTCTGCCCTTGTTGGATGTACATGTTTTACTGAGAATGTCAGACTTCATTCTCACATGAGTGAGAAAGATAATGTGAATTTACAGAAAATATGCTCTCATTTTAGCTTCTGGAGCACCTTCCAAACCTCCATGGGACAAGCATGAGAAAATAGTGTTCTCTCAAACATGATTCATGATATCCCAGCAGAAGGTTTTTCACATGGTAAAATCACCTTAGAATACACCACAATTCCTAAAATTAGTATGGTACCATCAACAAATAAGTTCTAATGTAACTAAAGCCTGTTATCACCCTTTATAGTTCTCCTTTTGGTGACCCTCAAAATCTTCTATTCACTACAATGCATTTCAATGAGGTACTATCATTTATATTGGTCCCAAGATGGCTGCCAGCAATTCCAGGATGAAGTGCTGACAGCCAATCAGATCTCACGATGACATGGGTGGTTAGGCTCCGCCCAGATATATATGTGACTTTACTTTTGATTTTCTCAGGAACTACTGAACGGATTTACACCATTTAAGCAAAAGGCACGACACTGAACCAAGGGCTACCTCTTTGCCAAATTTGGTGTAATTCCGTTCAGCAGTTCGGGCTGTAGCTGCTACTAAAGGTTCCTATGGAAAAATGAATGGGGAAAATGCGTTTTGGGACCCCCTTTTTCTCGGCCCCCGCTTGACGTATCACCCCGAGACTTTCAGGATAGGAGTGGACCGGAGCGCCCCAACAAGTTGGAAACTTTTGCGAAGATTCGTCAACCGGCGCCAACGTTATTTCAAATAGAATGTCGCGGATTTCCTATGGATAATAGGTTTTAACTATAACTATCTACTGGCGACCGCCAGTAGATAATATACATATATATATATACACACACATATATATACATGTATATATAGATAAGTATGTGCATATATATGTATATTACCTACTGGTGGTCGCCAGTAGGTAGTTATAGTTAGGTCCTTGTTTCTATTCAAAAAGCATTTTTTCTTTTGCCAATATCTTTGGCGCCGTTTGACGAATCTTCGTGAAATTTTCCAAACTAATGTTTCACTCAGGTCAGCTCCTGTCTTGAAAGGGTTATTCATCAAGCAGGGGCCGAGAAAAAAGGGGGGTCCCAAAACGCACTTTCCCCATGTTAATTTCCATAGGAATTTTGGAACAGGCTACAGCCCGAACTGCTGAACGGAATTACACCAAATTTTGGAAAAAGGTAGCTCTTGGTTCAGAAAGCGACCTTTTTTTTAAATGGTGTAAATCCATTCAGTAGTTGCTGAGAAATTCAAAAAATAAAAATATCAATATCTGAGCACTGAGGAGGATTCGCAAACCCTCCCGAGCACAAGCTTCATTCTGATTGGCTGCCAACACTCCAAACCAGAATGTGTTGGCAGCCATCTTGTGACTCGGTAACCGAGTCACAAGAAAACAGTAGAAAAAATGATAAAAAACAGGAAAAGGGGGCAGGGTAGAAACACCCTGACCCCCTAGGACTGCTCAGGGGGTCCCACAAGAACCCCAAGGGACAAAAAAAGCATTTTTGTTTTTAAAAATCGTCCGAATTCGCGCTGGATGCGCGAATCCGGCTGAGAATTTTTTTTTAAAACGAAGCACGGGCTCCCGCGCTTCGTTATCCTTAAGCCCCCGGTGGGCCAGGTCCCGGGGGCAATATGCAATTATGCAGCAGGGGCACGCAAAGGCCCCTGCAGCTCCGGGGACCGCCACCACCCTGGGGCTTAGTTAATTATATGCGTGGGGGCATGTGGCCCCCCCGCTGCCCTGGGGACCTCCACCTCCCCGGGGCTTGAATAAAAAATGCATGGGGGGGCTCCAACCCCCCACTCTACCCCAGGGACTGCCACCTCCCCGGGGCTTTAATATATTTGAGGTGGGGGCCTCGCGGGTCCCCTCAAGCCCCGGGGACTGCCACCTCCCTGGGGCTTTTTAATTAATGGGGGGCCTCGCGGGGCCCCCAAGCCCTGGGGACCACCACCTCCCCGGGGCTTCCTTCTTTAATGAGGGGTAGGCCTCGCGGGCCGCCCCGGGGACCACCACCTCCCCAGAGCTTTTTAATTAAAGGGGGGGCCTTGTGGGCCCCCCAAGTCCCGGGGACCACCACCTCCCCGGGGCTTTGCACTGGAAGGGAGGGGGGCCGCGCGGCCCCCTCCTGGAGCCCTCGATGGCCCTGGGGACCACCACCCCCCAGGGCCAGCTCCAGCAATGTCCCGGGGTGCCCACCCCCAGGACATTGCCATTTGCTATGGCAGGGCGGGAGAGCGGCTCCTACCCTGCCATAGCAAACACTGCTTTGATTGTTGGAAGCGAGAGCAGGAAACCTGCTCTCCCTTCCAACAAGCAAAGCAGAATTGCTTTTGGACAAAGGGAGCTGCATGTCAGCAGCTCCCCTTGTCCAAAAGCAGTGCCTGCTCCTGCAGGAGGCGGAGAGCCGGCAGGGACTGTGGGGGCATTGGGGCACCCCCCACAGTCCCCAACTTGAGGCCGGGCCCCAGGTTGTCCTTGGGGGCCAACTACCTCTCTTGTTACCTCCACTAAGTCCCACACAGTGGGATTGCTAAGAGGTCTTCGGAGGCCATGCCCCCCTTTGTCCACCACTCTGCAAACACGCCTCCTGGCACAGTACTGGTTGGGGGATGAAGTCCACTTTACTCCTGAGGGACTTTGGGGGCCAAGAAGCCCTCCTGGTACCTCCTGTTAGTCCTACTCAGCGGAATTCCTGAGCGCTGGTTGGAGGCCCAGCCCCCTTTCTCCACCACTCTGCAAATGCGACTACCAGTTAAAGAAGCATTTGCAATGTAATAGGTCTCGCATTTGCAAGAGTTAGAGCTATTGGCGTTGTAAATCTAAAAGTTTTTTACTAATGTTTTTTGGAGTGGAGTGGATGTACTTTGTGTGTAGTGGAATTATGTGGTATGTTGTGCAGTGAAATTATGTGGAAAGAAAGTATGTGGTATTTAGTGTATAGGAATTATGTGTTATGGAGAGTAATTATGTGGTATAGTAGTCTGTGTTGTGGAGTGGTAACCTCAGGTTTAGTCTTCCTCGTTTCCATAGAAGCAAAATTATGAACTCTATGAGGCAAAAAAAAGAAGGAATCACTGAGGAGCACTTCTGGACCTAGTCAGAGGTGTGAGCAGGGCCACTGGAATTATGCGACTGTTTGGCTGCACCGGCTTTCGCACAATTATACATTTTCCGCATTAGCCACATAATCCATCATCTGCTGCCTAATCTGCAGATTTGAACAAAAAAAGCCTTGTTTCTAGCTCAAACGTTACCAAAAATGCAGCGATAAGTGTTACAGCATGGTGGAAGGCCCTTTGCAAACCTAGAATGGTTGCCTGTTACTTATTGCTAAATGTGGGTGTTAAATTGGTACTAAAGGTGTGCAAACCACTCTTGCTTCTTTCTGCGCCTCTCTTGCCACTTTCTGCATTTCTGTTGCTTCTTTCTGCAACTTTCTTTTTTTTCTGCACTTCTTTTGACTCTTTTTGCTCATCCCTTCCACTTTCTGCACCTCTCTTGCCTCTTTCTGCACCCTTTGCGCCTCTTTCAGCACCTCTGTTGCTTCTTTCTGCACTTCTCTTCCTTCTTTCTGCGCCGCTCCTGCCTCTTTCTGCACCTCTCTTACCTCTTTCTGCACTTCACTTGCTTCGTTCTGCACCTCTCTTGCCTGTTTTGGCACCTCCGTTGCTTCTTTCTGCACTTCTCTTGCCTCTTTCTGCACCTCTGACTTAGAGGTAGTTTTAATCCCCATGCCCTATTATGTACTAGGGCCTTACAGGGGAGGTCATGCCAATCACAGGGGTACCCCAACCCATAGTGTACCCTAGTGTATGTAGGTGTTTTCACTGTATTCTAAGTGTCTTTCAGCATATCACTGGGTCTTGGTCTGGTTAGTCAGAGTCAGTTACCACCAGTACTAGTCAGCAAAAAGTTGGGGGCACAGGATGACTTTGCAACAAGGCCTCTTTCTGCCAATTTGTTGGTTCTTTCTGCATATCTCTTGCTTCTTTCAGCACCTTTCTTCGTCTTTCTGGACTTCTGTTGCCTCTTTCTGCATTTCTCTTGCTTCTTTCTGCGCTTTTATTCCTCTTTCTGCACATGTCCTACCTCTGTAGGCATAGTTAGAAATTAGCATTTAAAAAACCTTTGAAATGCACTGAAAAAACCATAGGTTTCAGGGACGTTATAGTTAGGAATTAGCATTTAAAAAACCTTTGAAATTCACTGAAAAAACCATAGGTTTCAGGGACCTTATAGTTAGAAATTAGCATTTAAAAAACCTTTGAAATTCACTGCCAAAACCATAGGTTTCAGGGATGTTATAGTTAGAAATTAGCATTTAAAAAACCTTACAAATTCACTGAAAAAAGTCACAGGTTTCAGGGACGTTATAGTTAGTTGGACATTTATATAAGCCATCAAACTTCCAAAGGAAAGCAGAGCACTCTGCGGGTTTTCTTAGAAACGCACTTTTATTATCAATTTCCCCAGTAGACGCGTTTCGGCGAACTGCCTTCTTCAATACTGGCTGTATGTGTCAGGTCACGATTGATTTTTTTAAAATGGACTATTATCAGCCTGATCAAGCCTCCTCCTAGAGGCGGAGACATTAGTAATCTGCTAAACAAAGAGGAACTCAAATGGATTCTGCGTACACAGAGCATAAAGAATGAATTAAACAGAAATGAGGATTGGACATCCTTATTGTAAATCGCCAACTGTGTATTTCCCCAAATGTCTCTTATAACCAATGCGCCACTTTTCTAAAAATCTATGTACTCTCAACTTGAATTCAACTTGAACATGATTTGTATGCATACTCCTGTACAAACACAGTCTTTCTTCTATATCCATGCTTAATCTGGTGCACTCTGTTGTATCAACAATAATGGTGCACCTTCGCTGAGTTTTACGGTTTTCCCTAAGATCAAAATCACACTATCCTCGCATGCACTCCTGTCCTGTTGAGGATAGCATCACTTCATACACTGCACCACGTCATAATTTTATCATAGGCACCTATTTTACACCCAACATGGCCGCCTGGGTTAACGTCCCAGCTTCCCTCTCACACCTGGAAATCCTGCGCTATTTAACTCACCGCTGTCCTATGACCCGGCAGCAGCATTGAGCCATTGAGCTCTTCACAGATGGTAATTGACCGCCCCAGGACCCCTAGCCACCGGCACCGCCGTGATTCCACATAACCAAGTTAAGGAGCCCACGCTCAAAGCGCAGCCCCGCCCACAACCTGCACCGCAGGTTACCTCCTCCTTCAACTTAGTTTTCCTAATTACAGGCATCCTCCCTGCTAAGGGTTAAGCAACTCACGGTTTGATAAACCACGGTTTTTAAATCACCGGCAACCACCGACCCGGCAGCAGCATTGAGCCACCGAGCTCTTCTCAGACGGCAAGCGACCGCCCCAAGACCAACAGCCACCAGCACCGCCGTGATTACACACGACCAAGGTAAGGAGCCCACGCTCCACACACAGCCTCGCCCGCACCTTCCACCACAGGCTTACCCCCGCTTACACTTAGTCCTCCCCCTTACAGGCTCCCTCCCCGATAACGGCTAAGGACCCAGCGGGTTGACATCGATCAATCCACTTCTTCCGTGACGGAAAAGAACCCCTCTTGGACCCCCCGTCAGCGGCTCCACCATTCCTTGACCATTTTAGGTATGTTGCAAGCTTGCCCCCAGCACCATCGTTGCCCTCACCCTTATCCTGCACTTATTTATTAATCACCCGTTCCTGTTGCAGGCCGTCTTCGACGCCACCAGCTTCATCCCGCAGACCCGCAGGGCAATTCACTGCATCCCAGTTGAGCCCCTGAGCTCACTACAAAATGTTAATACTCCGGTTCACCGGCATTATTACAAAGGTAATTAAACCTAGCCCACCCTTGTACCGCAATTGCTCCTTCTGACTAAAGGATCTGCACGATATGGCTCCAAACCCAATTAGGGCGCAACATGCTCCAAATTATACCTCAGTTAGCCTGATTCACAGAAAGAAACTTGCTCAATTTATTATCAAGAGCCCTTTACCTCCTCCTTGCTGTTGCACGCTCACCTTCACTCCCCCGCGCACCTTCATACCAATTCACAGGCTCTACATAGAAGGATCCTTCCCCTCGCCGTCTGCAATTTGCGTCAAGGGACCTTTCCTTCATTAACAAGCATACTCTCTCTCTTTTTTTCTTCCTTCCCTTTATCCTTCTATTTATGTAAATTATTGTTTAGTCCTAAATGTTGTTCAGGCATTGATCATTGTCTGTCCTGATGATGATCCCAGTATCTGTGTAAACGGGATCGAAACGTCGTCGACCTTTTTAAACACTGTGCACACAAACTATCTGTATACCATGTGTCACGGCTGTGTCAACTATTACGCTTGTTTCATTTTTTACATCTATTAACAAGCCCTTTGTTTTTGCCTGAATGTTTCGTTTTTTTATGTTTATATGTCATTATTATTTTTCACAAACTACCTCACTTTTTATGTCCCTGGATACAGGATTGTATCCCACTGTACAATGTCGTGTGTTTTGATATTTGAGAACAAGTCTGATTAAATCCCACTATCCGGCTGGATAGTAATCATATAGAATCGATTTTGTTCTATATTTATTTTGTTAGTTCCATCTACCTTCGACAAGGACCACTGTCCTAGATAAAAAATGCAGTTGGTTGATGGCATCTAGCAGGTCCTGATGAACACGGATTAATGAGGGAGCCAGGCCGTTAGGTCTGGAGCTCCGACAATGTGTATTGGCATCTTGGATGACTTGGTCACTCCCCCAATACATATTACATGTAATATGTAATAGATTATATTGCATTATCAATCCACAAATAAGCTACCTCTCTAATCACGCATTGGCTTTATGCTTGCCTTTGACCCTCTACACCTCTCCTCTGCTTTTTGGCTAGGTTCCCACTACAGAAATACCAAATACGTAATATGTACATACATATATAGATACAATACAAACGTTTTCATGTGAGAGGCCTATAGATTCTTCTGAATCTCAAATGGGAAAATGTTCTTGAAATCTCCTGAGCACATACTATTCCGTAAAGTGGTCAAAGTTGTTCGAGGGAAGGCGAAACATATGTTACAGTTCATTTAATTTTTGTCATCAGAGACTCTACTATTAATAGTAAGGATGCCATATTACCAGGGCCACTGGAATCATGGTGGTCAGAGACTGAGACGTTTTCTCTATAATTATAGGGTTTCTCCATTTGCCACAAAATCCATGATCTTCTGCATAATTTGCAGATTTTTACAAAATAATTGTTTTTAGCTCAAAAAAACCAAAAGTTACTTAAAACGCTACAACCTGTGTTGCAGCGCAATGGCAGGCCTTTTGTTGCATTGAGTGCTGTCTTTTGGTGTTAAACTGATATCAATTAAGTGAATCCTTTAAACAGATAGGGTTAACAAGTGCAAACATGACAAAGTAGTGAAGTGATAATGCTTCAAAAACTTACTGTGCATGAAATGTTTTTCTTTTTGCATAAATTAGTCAACCCTGTTGCATAATTCCCATAGACCTGCATATTACATATTATTGCATTATACATAATACTGCTTAATAGAGTTGAATATTACACAGGCAGAGCATAGCATACTTCGATCTACTTAACAAGAAAATCTGTGTCCGAGATGATGCTGAGGCCAGAAAAATCAGAAATCTGATTCTAAATGCATTGGTTGCCCAACGGAGTAGATGTCCAACCAACAGACTTGACCCTTCGTGAATCGGGTTTACCCGGAGAGTACTTGGATTCTGAAAGAAAAGTTTGGCTCTCAGAACCCTCCGTGGAACAGTTCTAACGGTCTTATATTTTGACATATGTAAAGAGTTGCACTGAGGCCCTGAACAGCAACAGCCTCTCTTTACAAATATTTAGCTCCACAACTGAAAACTGCTTTGAATGAATGACAATGGCAAAGATGCAGCTTGTAATATCTGCCTGTGTTGCTCTGCAGCTCAATTATAACATATTGCAGAATTTACCTTTATCAAAAAATGCGAAACATTTTGTTCCTTTATGACAAAATGTGAAACCTTTTGGTTCCGCGGATGACATTTTGGTACTTGTGTCTACTTCGGTACCCTGGCGGGTTAATTTCTGTTGGCATTTGTTAGCTTTTGTTAAGGTAAGTGCTGGCAGCGCTGAAAATCATCAATCATTTCAAGGCACGAGCAGAACGTGCATATCAGATTGATTCTTGTGTATGCAAGAAGTGTTCTCATTTAGCTGCACTCTGCTCAGTGTGGCTGCAGTATTGACATGCCTGGATCCTGTCATTCCCACACTGCCTGCAATGAGCCTTCTGCCAGTTGGACAAATGTTGCAATTGATACTCTGACCCTAGACATCAAAGCTCTTGTGGGGCAGACACAAAAGACCAATTTTCATCACCAGCCAAAATAGCGGTATGGTGGGTATGAGGTATTTACACAGCATAAGCTGGGCAAGTGGAAGCAGAGTGCTGTGCAGGACCAAACGCAAGAGGGTACAAAGAGAACTGTTTCCAGGTGTAGGGGCTGGAGAGTTCAGAGGTTGAAGGGCGGTATCTTTGCTGCCTAAATGTAATGTTCTTTGAAGAGGTTTGTTTTCAGATATTTCCTGAATTGAAATAGGGTATGAGTAGTCCTGATGGAGACGTGACTGTTGTTCCAGGTAGTGTATACTCGATAGAGAAGAAGGCCAGTTTCTTGTGTTTTTCCATTTTCAACTTCTTTGTCTCCTGTCTGGTGGTACCTTTGCTGCACGTTTGTTGGGATGGTAAGGAGAGTCAATAAAATTCCATAAAGATGGGAGGGATGTGTTCATTTTTTTTGTGGGCCTTGATAAGACATGATCTGAAAGTGTCCTCAAAAGAATCTCTCCGAGACTCCTAAAATTATAGGAACCACACATACTACACTCTGCAGGCTAGTGCACACTGCCAGTGGACTTACTAGCAGACACCCATGATCCCACTAAGACTTACTTATACTGGTGCCCACATAATCCCATAGACCTCTTGCAAACCACTATGAAACGACTTCAAATCATTTTAGAAAAAAAACCCTAGATAAATGAATGGAAAAAGCATACAACGTGTTGAAGATTGGTCTGACTCCGGTTTAGCTGAATAATAATGTTGATTCTACATGCCAAGGACTGATGAGAGCAACAAAGTATTAATTAAGTGAAACATTTGAATGTCGTGGCCTCTCGTGGAGGGAGGACACTACAAACTTTGGCACCCATGACTTGCTGACTCCTTTAAAACTTATTAGAACACATGGTGTGGTTTGGACCATCCCTTTACATTGAACCCCAGGTTTTGCAGTAGGGCGAAGTGTTAACTCATTGTGGCATCATAAAAATATTTGAGCGGACCGCATAGCCTCACCCTGGCAATAGTGCCCCAGCTACAAAAAACACACTGTAGTGGCCTTCTAATGGCAGAATGTGCAGCACACAATAAAATAATGTCATATTATAAAAATCAATTTGTATTTGGAGACAAAAAAACATGACTTCTGATTCCACTGGTTCCAGCATGCTTGCTACACCACAACCAGGGTGGGAGTTGTTCTATTGGTGAGGGGAATTCGGGAATATGCCCACATTTGTAATACAGTCTTTACCAACAACCTATGTTTTCAAAGCCCCTTACAATCAAGTTAAAAAACGTAAACACTGGACCACAGTTGAGAAGTGGTGGAGATGTCTATTCACCTAAGAAATGTCTTGTTTTTTAGAGCACTCACTATCCTAATTTTCCCTTTTTTAGGAGGTAATAGTAGACTATGAGGCCTTTTCCCTGGCTTGACGGGTGGTAGATGCGTACTTGGCAGCATATGTGGCCGGTACTACAGTCTGGTGTCTCAATACTTTTTGAAATTCCATCTGGATAACCCAGGCACTCATTTTGTACTGACCAAAGATTTTGTACACGAGGCCTCAACAGGTGGTTGAGGGATACCAACTAAGATATTATCATGACACACTTTTCACTCTTGATAAACTCAATGTCTGCTCAGATCCATATCTCTTAAAACATCCCTGGGCCTCAGTTAGAGGAGAATGGTGTGGAATAAAATCCCAGAACTGTGTTTTGTGACTCATAGCCCCCATGCACATGTTTTCCTGCTCAGCAGCACCCCTTAGTCCTAATGAAGCCCTCGGTCACACATAGTACCGTTTGGCCCCTGAGAAAATGTTGATGATGGGTACCTTTCAAATCAGGCGAATGCCATTTTGTGAACTCTCAAAAAGAAATCTACACCTGTAATCCCCAACATTATTTATTTCTCTTGAAATTAGAGACATTTTGAGGCAAAAAGTGTATTAATTTAAGGATTTTGACGAGGTACATGCAGTTAATTATGTTTTGTTGGTGTAAAGCCAGTGTTTACATGCTCTGGTAACACATGCTACTAAGTGCATTTTGTGGAACAAATGTGTTCGTAATTCAATCATTTGTCGGATGGAGCAGTTCTTTAGGTAAATCACTGTCTTGAAAGTTCTGGAAGTATTGTTGGAGTTGGTTTACGGCGGCCTTGGAAGCCGAGTGGATGCGAGCTCCCTGGATGGAGATGTGAAAGTTGATTTCCTCTCTCCGCCTGCATTAGCATTCAGCTGTGGGGAAGAGAGATAATAGCATTAGGCCCAGCCTCCCGCCTGTTGTCATGGATGCAGCACAGCCGAGCACTGCAAGCAGCAAACCACCAGTCTTTGCACAATCTCATTTTTATCAAGCAATTTCAATTTAATTACATCGCAAATTGTTTTACAGTGCATCCCTGCGCTTTTTTTCCTTCTGGCGGAGGACTTCAAATATACAAATGTAGCAATTAATAATTATTTGGCCAAACCTAATATTTTTATCTCTCAAACAGTTTTGTCATCGATTCAAACATGCCTCCGAGGAAGGAATCACAGAAAAAAGTGCCTCCTTCTGCTTTTGGGCGTTATTTTCTTATTCTCGTGAAGGTGAATGTGTGAATTTCTCCGTACATATGGTTACCTGTAAGCAAGAGCGATCTCATTGTTTCTGCACAAACCCGTTGCCAACAAAACATGCGTATTTTGCTCACATTTAAATGATTGACAAATGTAAACATGACTCGAACAAGATATTAACATGTTAGCTCACATTGTGGTAAATTGTAAGGCTCCGCCCTTCGGTACCTTCGGCCTAAATGCTCCACTTGCTGAATACACAGTTGGTCGAGGGGTATATTGTTCTGCTTCATTTAATCACTAGTCTGGCAAAAATGACTATTCAAGAGGTCGAGTGCGACCTACAACAGGCCCTGATTTAAGGGGGGCATGGCCCACTGTCGTGGGGCCAATGTGTACACGAGTGCTGAGAAGGGAGGGGCTACTGGGCTAACAATCTCTCTTCTGGACGTCTTTCATAGCGCATTTCTTTGTAATGTACTTCTAGGGCAAAAAAATAAACAAGCCAGCTATTGGCAGAGGAAATATGGTAGAGGACATAAACAATATACAGCGGTTTATCACTGCGCAATGAAGTCTGTACGGGCACCTTGGGATCCGTAAGAGCATAGTTAGACTTTATTGTGCGCCATGAATTGTGGTAGGAAGTGAGGGGCGTTTTGCTATTCAATGTAATACGAGGGTTGCCTGTGCCATGGAAACATGGTTAATTGACATGCTTATAAACATTCCTTACTCAATGTGTTTAGTTAACTGAAAGGCGTGATATTGAATTTAAATAAATGTGAAAGTTGTCTGCGCTGCGAAGAACATATCCAATAGGAATCTGCTGCTCAATTGCTACCATTATTAAAGACTGTCACCCAATATTATTCCTTAAATCCAGTTCAGATAAGTAACAAAACCTCCTTCGCTGCACGGCTGGGATTGGTGAGCAGAGGGCAGGGCTTCAGATATAAACATGAATATAGTTGTTCAACTTACCAGATGTAGCGTGCCTACAATTTCCTATAATAGTCAGTGAATACCAGAAAAAAAATACGTTTTCCCTGTCCGCAGTATTTTATCATTTCTTCCAAGGTACATTCGTGGTCATAATAATAGTCCAGTCAATTATGTATTCTAAGTGTACCCGGCGTGTCTTCCAAGCGCCTTGTTTTCATGAATGCACCGACCAATTTGCAGACGATGATGTTTAATTCAAGCTGCGTGGCAGAAGGCAAAACAGAACCTAAAGATTTTGTGCTGACCCGTAATTAAATGTCTCCAAGCCCCCATGCATCTCTCGGCGAAAGCAATCACCGGCATTGTGGAGCGAGAATTAGAAAAGGAAAACACCAGAGCGCCCGCGCGCCTGCTGCTAGACACTCAAGCATGGCGAACAGGATACACCTCTCTGGATGGCTAGTTTTCCTTATTAAACAAGCACAGTAGGGCTCGCAGTAGGGGCACACACTAAAACAAGGCTCTCGAGTCATTTCCGTCAGCCAAATTTCCCAAGACAGTAACTTGAAAAGCTTTTAATCTTGTGACTGGCTTTACAGTGAGCCTTTGTCAAGGTGGCGCAGTGAAAGGATCACTCATTAGATCGACACTGATTGCACAGATATGGCCCCCGGCCCTTCCCACGTGCAAGCCCGAGACCTGCTCTAATGGCGCGCACTTCTGAGAGCTGAAACGCGCATTTCAGAAAATCCATTATACCTGTGCCGAATGCACCTTAGAAACGCGGCAGCGCGCTGCTGAGCAGCAGGGGACTCTTTTATAGAACAATTGGCTTCAAAACTTAGGGTCTTTTGTATTTTACATTTGGCTTTTGAAGATGATTTAGGAAATTCCATGGCCTTATCTGATAAGACCCTCATTAAAAATAACATACGTGTACACGCACGTGCAAACACGTGCATTTATATTGAATACATGTATGTATACTTGCATACCTATACACGCACAACAACCAAAATGAGTCCGAGGACATTTTTTTATCCACTTCCTATTAGCGGGAATGTGTATTTCACGAAAGTGCTGTAACTCTCATGATTAACGAAACCTAATAAAACAAGTGTTTTTTTTAAATTTCGAAACAACTTCAATTTGCTCAATAACGAAAGGCAAACAAGTAACGTGTGCGTGTGTGTTTGTGAGTGTGTGTTTTGCGTGTCTATTTATGACACACAACAGATAAGCGTATTATGCTCTAGTAATGCAATGAAGTAACTTACATAACTTCTAAAACCACGTGACCAAAGGCCAGGTGTTCTGTCAATGCTTCCAGAACTCCAAGTTGGAACTATAGGACCAGGACATCCTTACCACGGTACGTTTTTACATGCAAAGCATGTTTTATGCCTCTCAAAGGTGACAATCTGTAATGCAATGGGGTGACCTGGCAGACAGGAGTTGTGGCCTGCAATTCAAATGAACTCTACGGGTTGAAAACACAGCTGTTTGTGAACTTACAACCGCTAATAATGGGATACATGTATACATACACCCCGAATATCCCATGCCAGTGTAAATAAATGTGACCCAATATGGTATTGTTTCTTTTTACTAATGCACTTACATTTACACACTTTTTACTCCTGAGCAGCTGTCATGTTATTATTATCGTGCAGCCTAATTCATTTGAGAAATGGCTGCTTACATTTTCACAGGTTCAATGTTACAATCGCGTTTCGGAAGAAAACAATTGGACCCAACCTCACAAGGCCTATTCTGTGTGTGATTTAATCTCACTACACAGGTTTAGCTCGTGTGATATAAATAATAATATTTAACTGGTGTGCTCTGGTTCAGGAAAAATATATTTTGTCTCCCATTTTACACCTGAAAATAACAACATGGCCTTATCCATACATGCAGGGGTTTGGGTGCTTTGTGCATTTTATCACCATTGTTGAGGAAGAGGCATCATGCTTCACTCAAGACACCAGTCTTGAGTCTTAGCCCTTCCTGACTTTCAACAATGGGGATGCAAATCATACCACACTCTGCACATGTGCACAACATATAGCAAGGGGGAAAATAAATCACATTTATCACCATACTGTCAAGGGCAAATTCCAATGTATTACTATTGAACAGACTAATTGGAGAAATCTCTTTTAATTAGTTAACCGATTCTATGCTATAATTCTTTAAGGAAGAAATCACTGGGTCCATGCTCACATACATTATTGTTTAGGTAGATAATTGGCAACTTGGCCCACTTAAGCCACCACCCCTCGGGAACCATGGCCCCTACCACACTCAGCAATAATAACAAATAACATATACTCTAGGCACATGTGCAAATATGCTACATTATTTACATGTATGTATGCCTATGTACTCAAGACCATGCATAATGATATAATGCAACAAAGAAATAGTGGGTGACACATAGAGCCACTTATTTTATGCTGCACTTATCTCGTTTTAAGGTACAGATTTCCAAAACATCAAAACGTGCTTCATCAAACATTGCAGGATATATTTACAAACAAACGTTTACTGAGTTGTCCCCATACATTATAACACTGTAATGATTTTTTTTTCCCTTACTGGTAAATAAGATATGCTGCGAGTTAGGTATGCTGACTTTTTGGAGATAAACGAATCGTTTCCTTCTGAAACAACCATAATTTGTCTGAAGCAGCACACTACTATCCACAAATATATCCACCTTCAAGATAAAAAAACAAAACAATGCTAAAGTCTAAGAAGATCAGATATCAAAGACTGATTTACTGTTTGCTCTGAAAATAGAACCGCCTGATAATAATGCACTCCTTTTATGTGTAGCCACATGTGTGTAAGGTGAATGCATCTGCATGCCAGTCTCTTGCGTTTTGTTCAGCACTTAACGCAGTCATGTTGAATAATTCCCTTTCTTGAACCTACACCACACCACACCGTGATATTGCTGTGCGGCACAGACTGCTAAATATGCAAACATAAATATTCCATTTCAAACTATCCATTACCTAAACTGATATAACTCCCGTTCAAACGTGTCCTGGTTTAAGGATACAGGCCCTTAATCAGACGTAAACATGTCATTAGGCCGGAAATCGAAGAGGAATGTATATTGTTTGGGAAATCATGGTGATGAGTGCAGCTACACAGCATCCATGTTTGCTTTACAGGTATTGGATAGCAGTGTCGACGCAATAGCATATCTGCATTCACGTTGTCTTACAGAGGAATGTTTCACCCTTCGGCAGGAAATATCAGCTTTAGTGAATAATAATGCTAGGCTAATGCATATTAGTGTATATTATGAAACGCGCCTCCTTCGTGTGTAGGTGTTCCTTGATGCGTGTAAAGTGAACACAATGATGGTTTCATTTAAAAAGGTAGAGTGTGGTTTAGCTGGTAAGAGGACTCCCCCTGCTCTCCCACAGTGGTATTGTCCATTGCTGGGCATGCTGCAGATGGGAATCCTGAATGAGACGGCAGCATGGGTGATTGCAGCAGGAGCTCTTGTTTGGCGCAGCATAATACTTCCCGGCTCCTAACAGCAATCCTTTTGTTTTTTACAAAGGGTTGTTTTGGAACGCCTCAGCAGCGCTGTAATACATGTATTACAGAAAGAATGGCGTTTCTCAGAAGGAAGGGAGGACACTGATATTGCAATACTCGGGTAGTCCTTGCTTTCTCTTCAGCCACTGTCCTGCGCCGGTTTCGTTGCTCTTCTTGAAACCATTACGTTTCGGTGCTCATCTTTAAACGATTAAGTTTACATGGTGGACACAATTGCAAACAGCACTATAGTTTAACTATATGAGTATGTGATATGTCGCACATAGTTGCAACAAGTCTCCCTGGAGACATTTCAAAGTGGTTACTACAAATAGCGGTCAGGGTGATTCAGTGGACTCATTCATCCACTCTAGGGATCTAAGGTTGACCCCATGGTCACAGGTATGAAACTCAGTGGCTCCATTCTGCCAATCATCTTTGAATTGTGAACCCATAGGCATGTGTTATCTGGTAATAGCACCAAGAGGCATCCTCGGGTGTGAACGTATACAAATACGCTTCTTATATGATTGTTAAATCCATCAGCTCTGCTGCAATTTAAGTTTTTGCCACAAGTGACAGAGGAGAGGGTAGATGCCAAATAACATGAAGGTATCACAAGGTTTTAGATGGAACAATCTAGCTCTGTTTGGAAGGACATGAACTCCCTGTCTTACAATACTCACTTCCCATGTCCCATGGTTCTAGTGAACAATAAGTGCTTCTTTAGGCAGACTGGTATTCAAGGTGTTCTTGAGCAGAACATGAGAGGGAACCCACAGGCATGGATAGCGAAGGATCCTGGCAGTGAAACACAGTTCTCCGAAAAGCTATCTTGCATTTTAACCACTTACTCTCAGGCAGTCGGATTGCCAGGATGTTGCTTGACATAATGGGGCATATTAGCAAGGAAGTGGCGGTGAGAGGCGTTAGCCTCCTTGGCTTAACACCTCTCATCGCCACTTCGGAAACGCTAGGCTGCACCATATTACCAATGATATGGTGCAGCCTGGCGTTTCCCCTGCGATGGCGCTAAGTCTCACGACTTAACGCCAACGCAGGCACCCTTGCACCAGAGTGCAAGGGTGTCTGCGAGCAGGGAGGTTTGTTTATGTACAGGAAGGGACACCTTCCTGTACATAAACAAACCTTAGCATTTGCTTTTTCCATGTGTGCTGCACAAGGCAGCACACATGGAAAAGCAAAACGAGGAGAAATGAAGCATTTCTCCTCGTTTCGCCACCTTAAGATCAGGATTTTCCTGGTCTTAATTTCGGCACTGCCACCTATTATCGCCTCTCTTGATAATAGGTGGCAGCGTCGAAGTAAATGGGTGTTGCGGTGGAACGCCCACCGCAACACCCACTGCACGCCCCTTTCACGCTAATTTTAGCGTGAAAGGGGCCCTATTACCAAGGCAGCGTTAAGCCACTTAACGTGGCTTTTAGCCACGTTATGTGGTTTAACGCTGCCTTGGTAATAGGGCGCTGACCCTATCGCCACCACAACGTCACAAAAAGTGACTTTGTGGTGGCGATAGGGACTTGATAATATGCCCCAAAGTTTCTAAATTGTGTATAATGGGAGGGTACACTTCACAGGCATCCAGTGTCCCCATAGCTGAAAGTCTTGTCTCTGTTAGGAGAACTTTTAACATTGGAGAAGACCGGTTTCTGATGCCCGTTCTTTTATATATTCAAACAGTCTGCCTGCTTGTTTTTGTGCCGATTGTCACCCTTTTATAAACTTTTAGGGGGACTGAAATGATTATTGCAACTATTGTATATAAATGTACTGCTAGTGTAAAGTTTTTGTGAGAACATGGAGTGACACGGTACAAATCTGTGGATGCAACTGATATTAAATCTGCTCAAGCCCCTTGTGAACAATCTCACATGACAGCGCTTAGGTAAGAGAAGGCCCTTTTGGCATGGATATGAGCTAGGTCGCAAACTAAATCAGTTGCTTAAGTGCTTTTAAACAAGCATTGGCAAAGGCAACAGGTCTCACTTTTGGGACCTATTGGCTTCACCAATCATGTTAGCCATGTGGTGCAGAGTCCCTGCTGATGTGCCGCATGGCTAAAGAATTAAAAAATAAAAGGTTTTGATGTGGCCTGCATTTTGCAGTCACGCGCATCATGCATGAGTGTTTCGACAAAATGACGCGACCACTTTTTTTTTTAGTTACTGATTTGAGCTGGATCTGTAATTGAAAAGAAAAAAAAATGTGAAAGTGTTCTTTTTTAAAGCAGGGGAGGGAGAAGCAATGGGTAGGGTGGAGGCAACACAGGAGCTCCTTGGTGAGGGGTGAAGCAACACCGGGATGAGGAGCGGAAACTCCACGTGTGGTGGGTGTGGTGTGAATTTTTAAAGTGGGTGGGGGAAGTAATGTAGGGGGTGGAGGCAACACAGGGGTACAAAATGGAGTGCAGGTGATGGAAAAGACATGGAGGCATGGGAGGGGAAAATCAAATGGGCAAAATACAGCAATATGGTGCTGGCAGGGAGAAAGTGAATAGGTGAGAAAACAACACGGGGTGGGGGACAAGTACATGGGAGCCAGAGAGAGAGAGAGAGACACACTGAGGTCGAAGGAGGGGGAGAGAAGCACACTAGGGAGACAGCGGGAAACATGAACTCTCCTAGAGTGCTTAAATAGAAAGAAAAAAGTAACACCTCAAAAAGTGAGCAGTGGAAGGACATAGGAATATGTCTATGCTCCAGGGGAGGGACAAACACAAGAAGAGGTTGGAAAACCCATACAGCTAATAAATAAAAAGCAAACAAAAAAGAGCAACAATGACACCAAATAATGGTAATTAATGGGCAGGCTTCTATGCCCACTGTAAGGTAACAACATGTCTCACAACAGACAGCACATGTGCTATTATAGAAATGACCTAAAAATGATAAAACTGAAAGCAATGAGCAAGCCCCAATTCACTTTCTGCCCACAAAGTGAGTCTCTTCTATCCTTTGCCACAAAGATGACGAACATATCTGGCAACATTTGAAAGCCCTCGTAAGCCACCCTTTGTTTCCATTACACCTTGCGGGGCTTGGGCATCCTTGGTCTCCTGTGCAAAAGTAATTCTGCCACAAGTACCTTGTAAAGCTGGATAAAAAAATCCTTCAATTTCCAGTTACTTGACTCAAAGTAACTTGAAGTGATCTTTCTGAATTATTCAGAAACATAGGAGAGGGCAAGCAAAACATTTTTTTAGACCATCCATAAAAATTACTTCGAGATTGAGATTGAGCTCGACTATGGTTCAAAATATTTCCTTACATATATGAAGCAACAGATTATAATTTAATTCAGTTCAGTCACATAATATCAAGAACACAAATATCATGATACATAAATATTGTGTCAAAAATATCGAAAAATATGTTAAAAAAATTATGATGTCACACTAATATTGTTAAAAAAGACAAAAATATCGATTTTTAATAGAAATATATATGTTAAAATAGTAAATATAAAATATAAAATATTTTCATATATTACATAAGTATAATGGAAAATACATAAATGTAAGTAACATTTTATACTAGATATAAAAATATACTTACATAAACATATGCATATAAATATATGTATGTTTGTATATTTATATATACACAGGGCTTTAAGTGGTATGAAAAAACTGGAGGGTCTCTCGTAGGGGCATGGCCAATGTAATTAAGGGTGTGACTTAAAACACTTAAGGTAAAAATCTGTACTTAGCATAGTGTGCTGCCCCACTGGTATTTTGCTGCGTCTGTCCATTCATCCATATATATAACACAACAAGTAACATTACACCTACAACAAGCCAGGGCTACTGGCTTTGTCAGTGGTTGTAAATTGCCTAAGATAAATAAGCAATAACTATGACTTTGTTGTATATAATATTGAAAATGCGTCCGTTCTTGTGGGTGAGATTATGGCGTAAGGCTAGAGCTGCCGACGTTCGAGCTGAGAAAGCAGGTTCGAGTCTCACGTTGGCTCAATCAATGTCCTGTAATTCAAAACATAAATATGTCCTTGTGTAATGTAACTGATGCTCATGTTTGCTCCAAGTTTGTGCTAAATAAAACTTTAAAATAAATGAGTCTCTTTGAAGTTATATCAAAAGCAGTGACGGATGCAGAGTTAAGCTTTTTTTTCCTCCACCCTTAAGGTAAAAATGTCTCAGCATCTGCTTTTAAAAACTGCTGGTGCTGAGCACCGGCAGGACATGGCCCACTTAAAGCCCTGTGTGTGTGTGTGTGTGTGTGTGTGTGTGTGTGTATATATATATATATATATATATATTATCTACTGGCGGTCGCCAGTAGATAGTTATAGTTACAACCTATTATCCATAGGAAATCCGCGACATTCTATTTGAAATAACTCTCTTGCCGGTTGACGTATCTTCGTGAAATTTTCAAACTTCGTGGGGCGCTCCGGTCCGCTCCTACCCTGAAAGTCTCGGGGTGATACGTCAAGCGGGGGCCGAGAAAAAGGGGTCCCAAAACGCGTTTTCCCCATGCATTTTCCCATAGGAAACTTTAGACACGGCTACAGCCCGAACTGCTGAACGGAATTACACCAAATTTGGCAAAGAGGTAGTTCTTGGTTCAGAAAGAACCCTTTTGTTAAATGGTGTAAATCCGTTCAGTAGTTGCTGAGAAAATCAAAAAGTAAAAGTACATATATATCTATGGGCACGGAGGATTCGCGCACCCTGAGCGCACCCTGCGCGCACCGTCCCGATCACAAGCTGCATGTTAATTGGCTGTCAGCTGGCTTTCAACATTCCGATTCAGGAAATGTTGGCAGCCATTTTGTCCCTCGGTAGAACCGAGGGACAGAAACAAGTGCGCAAAGCGCACAAAGGGGAGGGTAGAAACACCCTGACCCCTAGGTTTGCTCAGGGGTCCCACAAGGACCCCCTGGGCAAAAAAAAAATTTTTTTTTTAAAAATCGGCAGGATGCGCTCAGGGTGCGCGAATCCTGCCGAAAAAAAAATCGAAGCGCGGTCTCCGCGCTTCAATGTTAATTGGCCCCGGGTGGCCCAAGTCCTGGGGGCATGGTGGGGGATAATTTAATGTGTGGGGGCCTCAAAGGGCCCCCAAGCCCGGGGACCGCCACCCCCGGGGCTTTTTAAAAAAATGGTGCGGGAGGGCTCTGAGCCCTCCCGCAGCCCCGAGGACCACCACCTCCCGGGGCTTTTTAAAAAAATTATTAAACCTGTGTGGGGGCTCCAGCCCCCACACGCCCGAGACCACCACCTCCCCGGGGCACTAAACATTTTAATATGGGGGTCCGTTACGGACCCCCAGAGCCCGGGGACCACCACCTCCCCGGGGCTGTGTACTGAATGGGAGGGGGCCGCGCGGCCCCCTCCTGGAGCCCTTGATGGCCCTGGGGACCACCACCCCCAGGGCCGGCTCCTGCAGTGTCCCGGGGTGCCTACCCCCGGGACACTGCTGTTTGCAATGACAGGACGGGAGCCTCGCGGCTCCCGTCCTGTCATTGCAAACTGCTTTGGATATTGGAAGAGAGAGCAGGAAACCTGCTCTCTCTTCCAATATCCAAAGCCGATAGCTTTACACATGGGGAGCAGCATGTTAGCTGCTCCCCATGTGTAAAGCAATGCCGGCACCCTAGGGATGCGGGAGCCGGCGGGACTGTGGGGGATTGGGGACCCCCACAGTCCTCAACGAGAGGCCAGGCCCCGGGGGATGGGGTCCCCGGGGCAAGTAGTGGCCCGGGAGGGAGGCCATGCGGCCCCCCTCCCCAAAAAAATAAATAAATAAAAATAAAAAAACGGAATGGCCGGCCCCGGGGATGGGGTCCCCGGGGCCTTAAATGGCCAGAGGAGGGGGCCACGCAGCCCCCTCCAAAGAATATAAATAAAAACGAGGCCATGCCCCGGGGATGGGGTCCCCGGGGCCAATACAGGCCCAGGGAAGGGGGCCACGCGGCCCCCTTCCCGTTTTTTTAAATTACAAATTAAAAAAAAGGGGTAAGGCCCTGGGGGATGGGGTCCCCAGGGCATAAAAACAGGAAAAAGGAAGGGAGGCCACACAGCCCCCCTTCAGGGGACAAAATTATTATTTTTTTTTTAAAACGATCGGCCCGCAGGCCCCGCCCCCTTTCTTCACCACTCTGCAAACGCGCCCCCTGGCGCGTTTGCAGAGGGGGAACGAATTCCCCTTGAATACTGGGGGTCCCTGGGGGCCAACTAGCCCACCAGGAACCTCCAGTATGCGCCAGGGGCTGCGTTGCAGAGAGGTGTAGAGAGGCCACACCCCTTTTACACCTCTCTGCAACGCAGCTCTGTGGCGCTTTTGGAGGTATATGGTGGGCTAGTTGGACTCCGGGGACCCTCAGGATTCAAGGGGACTTAATCCCCAACTTAAAACGCGCCACGGGGCGCGTTTGCACAGTGGTGAAGGGAGGGGCGGGGCTTCAGGTGACATGTGTGCAAACAGGCCCCGTGGCGCGTTTTAAGATGGGGAATTAAATCCCCTTCAATCCTGAGGGTCCCTGGGGGCCAACTAGCCCAACAGGTACATCCAGAAAGCGCCACAGAGCTGCGTTGCAGAGAGGTGTAAAAGGGTGTGGCCTCTCTACACGTCTCTGCAACGCAGCCCCTGGCGCATATTGGAGGTTCCTGGTGGTCTAGTTGGCCCCTAGGGACCCTCAGGATTCAAGGGAACTTAATCCCCCAACTTAAAACGCGCCACGGGGCGCGTTTGCAAAGATGTCACCTCAGGCCCGCCCCCTCCCTTCACCATTGTGCAAATATTCCTCTAAAATCAGCCGAAATAGGAATTCCGATTTACTCACCTGTTATAAGGAGAGACCTCAGTGCTGTATCTTTCAGCCCAGTACTGGTCCTGAAAAGTAATTTTAACCGTACTTACCGGTAACTTGAATTTCCTTCATAGGCTAACATTGACTGGTTTCACTTGGAAATTCTTCTAAGTGTGGAGTTTTGGAACTTTAAAATATTCCTCTAAAATCAGCCGAAATACGAATTCCGATTTACTCACCTGTTATCAGGAGAGACCTCAGTGCTGCATCTTTCAGCCCAGTACTGATCCTCAAAAGTAATTTTAACCGTACTTACCGGTAATTTGAATTTCCTTCATAGGCTAACATTGACTGGTTTCACTTGGAAATTCTTCCAAGTGTGGAGTTTTGGAACTTTAAAATATTCCTCTAAAATCAGCCGAAATACGAATTCCGATTTACTCACCTGTTATCAGGAGAGACCTCAGTGCTGCATCTTTCAGCCCAGTACTGATCCTGAAAAGTAATTTTAACCGTACTTACCGGTAACTTGAATTTCCTTCATAGGCTAACATTGACTGGTTTCACTTGGAAATTCTTCTAAGTGTGGAGTTTTGGAACTTTAAAATATTCCTCTAAAATCAGCCGAAATACGAATTCCGATTTACTCACCTGTTAACAGGAGAGACCTCAGTGCTGCATCTTTCAGCCCAGTACTGATCCTGAAAAGTAATTTTAACCGTACTTACCGGTAACTTGAATTTCCTTCATAGGCTAACATTGACTGGTTTCACTTGGAAATTCTTCTAAGTGTTGATTTTTGAAACATACAAATATTCCTCTAAAATCAGCCGAAATCCGAATTCTGATTTACTCACCTGTTATCAGGAGAGACCTCAGTGCTGCATCTTTCAGCCCAGTACTGGTCCTGAAAAGTAATTTTAACCGTACTTACCAGTAGCTTGAATTTCCTTCCATAGGCTAACATTGACTGGTTTCACTTGGAAATTCTTCTAAGTGTGGAGTTTTGGAACTTTAAAATATTCCTCTAAAATCAGCCGAAATACGAATTCCGATTTACTCACCTGTTATCAGGAGAGACCTCAGTGCTGCATGTTTCAGCCCAGTATTGATCCTCAAAAGTAATTTTAACCGTACTTACCGGTAACTTGAATTTCCTTCATAGGCTAACATTGACTGGTTTTCAGCAAAAAAGTTTCAAAGTGTTGATTTTCACAAACTACAAATATTCCTTAAAAATCGCCTGTATGACTTAAACGCATTCTTTCAACTGTTTACAGGAGATGCACCAGTGCTGGATCCAGGATCCAACACTGAGTAAGAAAAAGTAACGATAACAGTTTTTACCTGCTAAGTGAATTTCCTTCCATAGGATAACATTGGTGATTCTATGAGAAAAAGTTTCAAAGTGTCAACTTTTAAAATACAATAATATTCCTTAAAAATCACGACTGTAACCAAAACGCTTTTACTCAACTGTTTACAGGAGATGTACCAGGACTGAATCTAGGATCCAGTCCTGTGGTTACAAAAGTAATCCATAAAGTAACTAATTGCATTTAACTAGAAATTCACATTGAGCTGAATGTTGCATTGTGTTTGAAAATGTGTTGCCCATTGCAACAACTGTAACTACTGTACTTAAAAGTCTATTGCCTATCTGCAAAGTATTTAAACTAAAGTAATTCATTCTGAGAAAGTATTTTTTGTAATGTAATGTATAATGTAATTACAATGTAATTTGACAAATAAAATATGTAAAAAAAAATTGTTTCTAAAAATGTAGTAAATCAGTATGAAAAAAATTAATATAACAATTAATACATTTAAAAATTGTCATTTACAAAACCTTTGAAATTCACTGAAAAAACCGTAGGTTTCAGGCACGTTATAGTTAGAAATTAGCATTTAAAAAACCTTTGAAATTCACTGAAAAAACCATAGGTTTCAGACACGTTATAGTTACAAATTAGCATTTAAAAAACCTTTGAAATTCACTGAAAAAACCATAGGTTTCAGACACGTTATAGTTACAAATTAGCATTTAAAAAACCTTTGAAATTCACTGAAAAAACCATAGGTTTTAGGGACAGTTATAGTTACTTGGACATTGCACTCGTACAAAACCCGTGAAATTCCCCCGTTATAGTTAGTTCAGCTAACTATAACTCGCGCCCCCGCAATGCACTGCTGATGACGTCACATATTACATCACTCATGACATGGTCAGTGACATCACTGATGACATCACTGATGACATCTCAAATGACATCACTGATGACATCATCCACGTGATAATCTGATGCACCTCCTCACACCCTAATATAACCTTTGATACACCCACTCTAAATTACAGACTGCCATTCGCAAAACCATAGACACTCCAACACCAATAACTACATACCCACTCACTGATTCTTAGGTCTACACACACACATCCACTCACTCACCCGTACAGTCACTCATACTTACGGTCACTCAGTACAGGACTATCATATGCACTCTTACTCCTATATAGACACTCAAACAACGCCACTCATCCATAGAGATACTCACACACCTAGTCAGTCATGCAAATAATTAAACACACTGCCATTTACTCACCTATACAGTTATACACACACCAGCTCACTTACTCATACAAATAGTAGCACATTGTTACGCTCTTATACAATCACTGATACAAGCACACAATCATCCATACAGCCACTATCACAATCACTCACTCTTGCTTATAGCTATTTATATACTCCAACACACATATATACTGCCTTTCACATATGTAGTTACTCACACATGTACCACTGGGACATACATTCACTCACTAACACACTCTTACACACACTTACCCACCCATACAGTCTATCACAGATGCACTCTTGAAACCATCCACCCAGTGAATCACCCACTCACACATCTATGCACAGAGTTGCACACACCCCTCCCACACAAACACTCAGGCACCCATACAGATACTCAGACAAGCATTCAATAACTCATATAGAAAATCATTTAGCTATTCACAAACACATGCAGCCACTTACACAGCAACAGACAGACGGATACAGACATACACCCAGTTTAGTCACTAACCCATGCATTCAGTAAGATACGTTAAATCACTCACTTATAGAGTCAGTCACACACCTACTAAATCATCCATACAGACACTTACACACCCACTCATTCTTCAATACGTCTTTTCCTATATATTTTAAAAATATTTAAACTTTACAGAAACACACAGTCACTGGATGATGTCATCAGTGATGTCATTTGAGATGTCATCAGTGATGTCATCAGTGATGTCACTGACCATGTCATGAGTGATGTAATATGTGACGTCATCAGCAGTGCATTGCGGGGCGCGAGTTATAGTTAGCTGAACTAACTATAACGGGGAATTTCACGGGTTTTGTACGAGTGCAATGTCCAAGTAACTATAACTGTCCCTAAAACCTATGGTTTTTTCAGTGAATTTCAAAGGTTTTTTAAATGCTAATTTGTAACTATAACGTGTCTGAAACCTATGGTTTTTTCAGTGAATATATATATATATATATCCAACAAGTCTGGTAACAGTTTACGTAGGTCGAAAGAACCAGTGCCGTGGCCACAAATATACTTCAACGTTTTTTATTTAAGGCACCGCTAACACCCGACGTGTTTCGGAGTTTAACACCACTCCTTTCTCACGGGTAAGGTGTTTCCTCAATGTTCATACTTTTAAAGGTACATACAATTGTAAACACAGTGCACGTGATCATCAAAATAAACAAAATACTATGTGTTTGTAACTTCGTTCACCACCTCTTTAAATAAAGTTTTTAAATAAAGTTTTTGCAACCAAATTAGAGCATACTCCTTAATACACAGTTAATTTTTTGAAATTGATGAATGACTCAAAATTCACCTGACAGTTGTTCTTAGCATGCAAAATGAATGCTTTATATAGTAAATATGACTAGTGTCCCTAGACCGTATTGCACCGTTATTATACCATAATGTTTTCGTCACATTGTTTTGCTAAATAATTCTACCCCAGTGGGCTAAATTTACTCGCATATCTCTGACAGGCATGCTAACCTTTTGTCCTAAGCTGCAGACACGAATCAAGGTCACTGTATAATAATCCTCCTTTACAACAATGCACAATTCTGCCCCAGTGGGCCAAAATAACTATGAAAATTAAATCAAAAAGTCCAATACCAAAAGGTATTCTTGACCATAAGTTGCAGAGATATTTTATGCTTATTTTGCCTTTGGATTTTCTCATCTGAAACGGTAAACAAAGAAACACCACATTAAGTTATTTAAAGACAAAAAAGTGCTATACACAAAAGTTAAAATACCTTAAAATACAGATAATTTCTAGAGGAAGCCACAATTTAAAAATGTATATACTGTTAGACCACTTTCACAGATGTACTGACAATTCTTCATCCAAGTTAAGGCCTTTAGGCTGCATGGTGTCATATTTAATAATCATTTTTGATTCAAGTCTCCTTAACTCGGATATTCTGTCTCCTCCTCTCTCTCTAATAGGGATACAATCAAGGACCGTGAATTTCAATAGATTAACATTTTGATTGTGCATTGCATTGAAGTGGCGTGCAACAGGATATTGTCTATCATTGTTTTTGATGGCTCGTTGATGTTCTAATACCCTATTCTTGGCCCTTTTAATTGTGCTCCCTATATAAAACTTATTACAGGGACATCTCAATGCATATATGGCATATTCGGTGTTACAGTTGACATGTTTAGATATTTTGTGTGGGGAAATGTCATCAGAAATTTTGAGTACCTTACAATTATTACTGTATTTACATGCTTTGCACTGTCTACACGTAAAAAAACCCTGGATCTCATTTTTCTTTTTCGGTTCTATTTCGCCCCCAGCTTTGCAGGTTTATACCTGGGCTGGTGGGAGGAGCAAGTTGCCAATACCATCTGTCAGTTTAATGACCACGTTGTCCTCTGGGTTAGATATTTAGATGACATTTTCTGTATATGGAATGGTACTGAAACACAGGCACGAGAATTCATAATTCTGTTAAATGACAATTCAATGAATCTACAATTTACTAGCCACATAAGTAACAAACATGTGGAAGTTTTAGATTTAAAGCTAGAAATCAATGATAACAGAATTACAAGTCAACTATATCGAAAAGAAACAGCAGGCAACAGTCTGTTACAAGCTGAAAGTTGTCATCCCAAAAATCTTATTCGCAGTATCCCCTTTGGGGAATTACTGCGAGCCAAAAGAAACTGTAGCACAGAGGCAGGATACCAGAAAGAAAAAACCATCATGGTACAAAGATTTCTTGATAGGGGATACAGTAAATTGATTGTTAAACAGACAGAGCAGAAAGCCGAAAAACTCAAAAGATGTGATCTTATTGTACCCCGAATCAGAGAAGACAAAGAACAAATTAGGTTCATCACAGATTTCAATAAGCAAGCGTGGGAAATTAAACGAAGTCTAATGAAATTTTGGGAAACTCTGAAAACTGATACTGATTTGAAAGAACATATTGGTGAAATTCCTTCTATTACTTTTAGAAGAGCCAAAACACTAAAAGACACTTTGAGCACTTGTCTTTTAAAAGAACCGAAAAAGAAAAATGAGATCCAGGTTTTTTTTACGTGTAGCCAGTGCAAAGAGTGTAAATACAGTAATAATTGTAAGGTACTCAAAATTTCTGATGACATTTCCCCACACAAAATATCTAAACATGTCAACTGTAACACCGAATATGACATATATGCATTGAGATGTCCCTGTAATAAGTTTTATATAGGGAGCACAATTAAAAGGGCCAAGAAAAGGGTATTAGAACATCAACGAGCCATCAAAAACAATGATAGACAATATCCTGTTGCACGCCACTTCAATGCAATGCACAATCAAAATGTTAATCTATTGAAATTCACGGTCCTTGATTGTATCCCTATTAGAGAGAGAGGAGGAGACAGAATATCCGAGTTAAGGAGACTCGAATCAAAAATGATTATTAAATATGACACCATGCAGCCTAAAGGCCTTAACTTGGATGAAGAATTGTCAGTACATCTGTGAAAGTGGTCTAACAGTATATACATTTTTATATTGTGGCTGCCTCTAGAAATTATCTGTATTTTAAGGTATTTTAACTTTTGTGTATATCACTTTTTTGTCTTTAAATAACTTAATGTGGTGTTTCTTTGTTTACCATTTCAGATGAGAAGATCCAAAGGCAAAATGAGCATAAAATATCTCTGCAACTTATGGTCAAGAATACCTTTTGGTATTGGACTTTTTGCTTTAATTTTCATAGTTATTTTGGCCCACTGGGGCAGAATTGTGCATTTTGTAAAGGAGGATTATTATACAGTGACCTTGATTCGTGTCTGCAGCTTAGGACAAAAGGTTAGCATGCCTGTCAGAGATATGCGAGTAAATTTAGCCCACTGGGGCAGAATTGTTTAGCAAAACAATGTGACGAAAACATTATGGTATAATAACGGTGCAATACGGTCTAGGGACACTAGTCAGATTTACTATATAAAGCATTAATTTTGCATGCTAAGAACAACTGTCAGGTGAATTTTGAGTCATTCATCAATTTCAAAAAATTAACTGTGTATTAAGGAGTATGCTCTAATTTGGTTGCAAAAACTTTATTTAAAAACTTTATTTAAAGAGGTGATGAACGAAGTTACAAACACTTAGGGCCCGATTCTGATGTGGGTTGGAAAAGCTTCCCGACCGATGGCCTGATTCTGATGCGGTTAGGAAGGCCTCCTAACGTCATTTGCTCCTTCCAAATCGGATCGGGAACGTGTCTTCCCGACCGAGGGCCCAATTCTGATGCGGTTAGGAACAAATGTTCCCATTGAAGTCAATGGGAGTTCAACCAAATCGTATCTGGAAACATCCGGATGCATCCTACTCTGCCGGTTGGACTTTCCCGATCCGAGTGGGTCGGAAACCATTTCCCAACCGATTCGGTCGGGAAGCTTTTCCAACCCGCATCAGAATCGGGCCCATAGTATTTTGTTTATTTTGATGATCACGTGCACTGTGTTTAAAATTGTATGTACCTTTAAAAGTATGAACATTGAGGAAACACCTTACCCGTGAGAAAGGAGTGGTGTTAAACTCCGAAACGCGTCGGGTGTTAGCGTTGCCTTAAATAAAAAACGCTGAAGTATATTTGTGGCCACGGCACTGGTTCTTTCGACCTATGTAAACTGTTACCAGACTTGTTGGATTTATGGGGGTTGGCTACCCCGCCGTGTGCCCGCCGTAGAAAGTGGCTCGGGCTATGCCATTTGTATTTGTGGATATATATATATATATACATATATATATATATATATATATATATATATATATATATATATCCTTTCCGCAAAGTCCACCTTTACTGACTGCTGGGCGCTCTGTGGTGGTGCGTGTCGAGTACGGCAGGACCAAGCCGTTACAAATATCGCCACAATATCCCTTTGAACAGGGATTTCCTCACCGCACTCACAGCTCTTTTAAAGTTGGATATAAGTATGAATCATCACATCATACCATCGCTGGTTCCAGGGTGTTTTTATTTTCAAAAAACGCTGCCAACACACAACCCCAACGCGTTTCGGTCTCAGCCGAGACCTTGCTCACGGGGAACAATCGATCAACACAGGGCGCCATACTCTTTCAGTTCTATTTAACGGAATATATTTCATGACCTAACTTCCTGTTAAGTCCAACTGTTGCATTATGGTATTTGTAGTTGCGCCTTTCCATGTTGTCGTTAAATCATGGAGCCATATTTACGTTAAAATTACATTATGGCAACAGAATGACCAAATGGCTTAACTTTTACATATTTTCTCGTTACAGCACTACTTAGTCTATAAATTCAATCCTTCCATCCATTTCAAAGTGTTCTATTTACACAACGAAAAAGGAAAACAAATTAATATTCTTAAATAACGTTTGATGCGATAATTTAGGGTAACTACATTAATTCAAGCAGTTAAGTGAAATTTTCATTAGTTGCTGTCAATGGCTGGGCTCGAACCCTCGTTCTCTATTTCCATTCCACATATCTTAACATACTGAGCTATTCCCTCTTGCTTATGTTGTAGCTGTTCTTGGCATTCATAACCTATTCCAGTGTTATCCATTTCAACCCTGGCACCCGGCCACTATAATGGGGAATATGCATTTTTGTGATTTTTATGTTATGAAACTATAATGGATATTATACCCTTACTTACTAAAGCAATCCAGCCCTCCAGTGGGCATATGCATTTTTATATAAAAACTTGTAGTACACCCATTTATAATTATATATCTGAGTCCACCAACTCCACATTATTAAGATCTTTGTTACTAATATAAACTTCTTTACTCCTTCGTACTAAATTAGTGCCTTTTCATAACCATTTTTTTGTATATTGTATCTCTTCATTCGTTGCAGCCATAAGTACAATGGGAATTTTATATCAAAAACATATATACACACACAGTTAAAATCAGGTCAGGGAGGTTAATATTCATGTCACTTTTGATGTCCAAAAAATGCCCGTAGCATCATTTGTCAAACAGTCTCATTAAGTCATCATATATGTGCATCATAAGTGTGAATGAAGCTCCTCATCTTGATTTAACCCTCTTGGGGTCAGGGTTCGAAAATTAAGTATATGTCTGGATTCCTTTTGCCGCAGGATTTTTTCTCTATCTCCACCACGGAGTTGTTGTTCCACCTGTTCCACGGCATAAAAAGTTAACAATTTCCAGTTTCCACCATGTTCTTTTTCCATATGCTTAGCTATAGCATTACTTCTGTCAGTGTTCACTGTTGCCCTCACATGCTCTAAAATCCTTTTCTTTAGGTCACATATAGTACTGCCAACATATTTGAGTGGGCAGGGGCATTCCACTATATAGATCACAAATTGACTCTTACAGGTTATTCTTTGTCTGATTTTCCACATTTTTTTGTTAGCCATTTCAATTTCTTTTGTATTTTTAGCAATGGTACATACTTTGCAACTGTTGCATTTGCGAAATCCCACACTTTGTAACCACGTTGTCTGTTTTGTTTTATTTCTGAAGTGACTATGTACCAACACATCCTTTAGATTTTTGCTCTACGAAATGTTATATTTGGATTATCTCCCACTATTTTGGCAACTGTGGGGTCCAAGGTTAGAATATTCCAGTTTTTTCTTAATATATTTCTGATCTGTTTATTCTCTGTGGAATACGTGGTGATCAACCTTACTGTTTGTTTCGTCACATCCATGTTAGGGTAATTTTGTTTTTTAGTGATCAGTTCTGACCGTACCAATTTTGCTGTTTTTTCTTGGCATGCTCCAACCAATTTTTTATTATAGTTTCGTTTTTTACCCTGGAACCATCGATGGTATGATGTGATGATTCATACTTATATCCAACTTTAAAAGAGCTGTGAGTGCGGTGAGGAAATCCCTGTTCAAAGGGATATTGTGGCGATATATATATATATATATATATATATATATATATATATATATATATATATATAGTATTGTATTTTGATTGCATTTATATAGCGCTTACTATTCCTGACGAGGCGTTGAAGCGCTTTTTCGGCGAGTAGCACGCTACTCCAGAACCTAGATATAAAACATAACACTATTATAACAAATATGTATTGCACATTATATTGCATTTTTTTATTTACAAATGCTAAAACGCATATAAATATATATATATATATCTTTATCAGACCAAGCGCAACAGACACAAAGATCATAATAACTGGCAACCATGTAGCGTATGATTTTATTACAGTCATTAAATGTGTAAAACTGCGCTTTTATAATTACATCTTTTTTGGGAGCCCCAAAGGGTTAAAGATCGTTTTAGCATGGGTATGCCTCTATGTGCTAATGAGTCTGATATTAATCAATGACCAGAATAAGGTGGTTATGATTGATGGTATTTTAAAATTTTCTTTTAATGCAATTCTGATTATTTGAATGCTTTTATAAGATTTTAAATACCAATTACCATGTCTCTTGTTTACATTTGGATGAATTTTCATTTTATAATATTACATATATTTATGAACATATTTTACATTAATGTATTTATTATATCAAATGTATGCTCATTTTGCACAAGGTGATCTCGTTGTGTCAGCGCTCACAGTGATATGAATACTATGTAGTATTTTTTCCATGTTTACTAGCGGTCACCTGACTGTCACGTTCTTGCATTTGCACTTTAAATAAGGGTTAAACAAATGGCAACGCGTCATGTGATCAAGGCCCAGGTGGGGCTGAAACGCGTCATGGCGGAGATGCAGGGCATATGAAATAAATATATTTGCACAAGGAACTTTGGGTCCGCGTTCGTCTGTCCGAGTGCAGTGGATGTTTGGAGACGAAGCCTGCTATATATATATATATATATATATATATATATATATATATATATATATATATATATTCACTGAAAAAACCATAAGGTTTTAGGGACAGTTATAGTTAGTTGGACATTGCACTCGTACAAAACCCGTGAAATTCCCCCGTTATAGTTAGTTCAGGTAACTATAACTCGCGCCCCCGCAATGCACTGCTGATGACGTCACATATTACATCACTCATGACATGGTCAGTGACATCACTGATGACATCACTGATGACATCTCAAATGACAGGATGCGCTCAGGGTGCGCAAATCCTGCCGAAAAAAAAATCGAAGCGCGGTCTCCCGCGCTCGATTGTATTTTGCCCCGGGTGGCCCAAGTCCCGGGGGCATGGTGGGGGTTTAATTTTATGTGTGGGGGCCTCAAGGGCCCCCAAGCCCGGGGACCGCCACCCCCGGGGCTTTCTTTTAAAAATGGTGCGGGAGGGCTCTGAGCCCTCCCGCAGCCCCGAGGACCACCACCTCCCCGGGGCTTTTTAAAAAAAATTAAACAACCTGTGTGGGGGCTCCAGCCCCCACACGCCCGGGACCGCCACCTCCCGGGGCACTAAGAAGTTAAAATGGGGTCCGTTTTGGACCCCGAAGCCCCAGGGACCACCACCTCCCGGGGCTGTGCTGATGTAGGGAGGGGGCCGCGCGGCCCCCTCCTGGAGCCCTTGATGGCCCTGGGGACCGCCACCCCCCAGGGCCGGCTCCTGCAGTGTCCCGGGGTGCCTACCCCGGGACACTGTAGTTTGCTATGGCAGGACGGGAGCCTCGCGGCTCCCGTCCTGTCATAGCAAACTGCTTGGATATTGGAAGAGAGAGCAGGAAACCTGCTCTCTCTTCCAATATCCAAAGCACATTGCTTTTCCACATGGGGAGCAGCATGTCAGCTGCTCCCCATGTGGAACAGCAATGCCGGCTCCCAAGGGACGTGGGGAGCCGAGCGGGACTGTGGGGGGATTGGGGACCACCCCACAGTCCCCAACGGAGAGAGGCCAGCCCCGGGGGATGGGGTCCCCGGGGCAAGTAGTGGCCCAGGAGTGGGGCCACGCGGCCCCCTCCCCAAAAAAAGAAAAAAAAAAATGGAAAGGCCGGCCCCGGGGATGGGGTCCCCGGGGCCTTAAATGGCCTGAGGAGGGGGCCACGCAGCCCCCTCCCAAGAAAATAAAAAAAAGGCCATGCCCCGGGGATGGGGTCCCCGGGGCCAATACAGGCCCAGGGAAGGGGGCCACGCGGCCCCCTTCCCGTTTTTTTTTTAAATTAAATTTAAAAAAAGGGGTAAGGCCCTGGGGGATGGGGTCCCCAGGGCCCAAAAACAGGAAAAAGGAAGGGGGGCCACTCTAAATTACAGACTGCCATTCGCAAAACCATAGACACTCCAACACCAATAACCACATACCCACTCACTGATTCTTAGGTCTACACACACACATCCACTCACTCACCCGTACAGTCACTCATACTTACGGTCACTCAGTACAGGACTATCATATGCACTCATACTCCTATATAGACACTCAAACACCGCCACTCATCCATAGAGGTACTCACACACCTAGTCAGTCATGCAAATAATTAAACACACTGCCATTTACTCACCTATACAGTTATACACACACCAGCTCACTTACTCATACAAATAGTAGCACATTGTTACGCTCTTATACAATCACTGATACAAGCACACACTCATCCATACAGCCACTATCACAATCACTCACTCTTGCTTATAGCTATTTATATACTCCAACACACATATATACTGCCTTTCACATATGTAGTTACTCACACATGTACCACTGGGACATACATTCACTCACTAACACACTCTTACACACACTTACCCACCCATACAGTCTATCACAGATGCACTCTTGAAACCATCCACCCAGTGAATCATCCACTCACACATCTATGCACAGAGTTGCACACACCCCTCCCACACAAACACTCAGGCACCCATACAGATACTCAGACAAGCATTCAATAACTCATATAGACACTCATTTAGCTATTCACAAACACATGCAGCCACTTACACAGCAACAGACAGACGGATACAGACATTCACCCAGTTTAGTCACTAACCCATGCATTCAGTAAGATACGTTAAATCACTCACTTATAGAGTCAGTCACGCACCTACTAAATCATCCATACAGACACTTACACACCCACTCATTCTTCAATACGTCTTTTCCTATATATATTAAAAATATTTAAACTTTACAGAAACACACAGTCACTGGATGATGTCATCAGTGATGTCATTTGAGATGTCATCAGTGATGTCATCAGTGATGTCACTGACCATGTCATGAGTGATGTAATATGTGACGTCATCAGCAGTGCATTGCGGGGGCGCGAGTTATAGTTAGCTCAACTAACTATAACGGGGGAATTTCACGGGTTTTGTACGAGTGCAATGTCCAAGTAACTATAACTGTCCCTAAAACCTATGGTTTTTTCAGTGAATATATATATATATATATATATATATATATATATATATATATATATATATATATATATATAAAACATAAAATAGTAAAAAAAATGTAATGAAAAAGAAACACATTTACAAAAAATATATAAAACACTGTGGGCCTAAATAGGATGTCAGTCGGTAAGACTCCGACTGCTCGTCGAAGGCTACCGACCGACATCCTTGGTTTGAAGTCCGACCGCCCTATTACGATTACGGCGGTCAGAATCCAAAGCAGCTGGTCAATCCGACTGACTTCTGACATGCTCAAGGAGCCCGTCGGCCAGTCGGAACCACCACACAATCCCTTACGGATGGCGTTTTCGCCGTCGGGATTATGATGTTGGTTTCTGACAGACTTTCCATGTCTGTCTTTCTGACATGGAAAGCCTGTGGGAAAGTGACTTTGGGGGCCCCTAGCAGGGCCCCCCTGCTTCCGCGGCCTCCGGTTGTGGGCCGGGGGGCACCTATGTTGCCCTCCTGTAAATCCTTGCACCGTGATGATTTGCACAAACTCCCATTTCTCTATGGGAGCTGGTGCTGCAGACGGTTTCCGACTGTACCACAAGCTCCCATACGGAAATGGGGGTTTGTGACTGCACCATGTGCAGTCACATCGTAATTGCGGTTTCGGGCCGCAGACCCGAGGTTGGTCGGTTCCGAAACCGCATAGATGTCAGTCTGAGACAACTCCGAGCGACATCATAATCTGGCCCTATATATATGTATATGCAAACCGTATAAACCAATAATATAAATGTAAACAAATAAAAAGTAATAATATGACATATATTTAAAAAGTATTCAAAAAGTAGTAACATCTGTGAAAAATTGATATACTATTTCTACTGCAATGTATACAAAAACAGGGAAAGTGTTGGACTGCGGAGGGGTAAAATTTACTATTCCCACTCCAGTCTGTGCAACAGTAGAGAAAGCATTAGACACCGGAGGGGGAAAATGTACCATTCCCATGCCAGTTTGTGCAACAGTAGGGAAAGCGTTGGACACCGGCGGAGTTAAATTTACTATTCCAACTCCAGTCTGTGCAACAGTAAGGAAAGCGTTTGACACTGAAGGGGTAACATTTACTATTCCCACTCCAATCTGTGCAACAGTAGGTAAAGTGTAGGACTCCAAATGTGAAAAATTAGATTTACCATTCCCACTCCAGTCTGTACAAATGTAGGGAAAGTGTTGGACACTGGAGGGGTAAAATTTACTTTTCCCACTCCATTCTGTGCAACAGTAGGGAAAGCGTTGGACTCCGGAGGGGTGCAATTTACTTTTCCCACTTCAGTCTGTACCACAGCAGTGAAAGCGTTGGACACTAGAGAGGTAAAATTCACTATTCCCACTTCAATCTGTCCAACAGTAGTGAAAGCATTGGACTCCAAAGGAGTAAAATATAGTATTCCCACTCCAGTCTGTGCAACAGTAGGGAAAGCGTTGAACACCGGAGGGGTAAAATTTACAATTCCATCTCCAGTCTGTGCAACAGTAAGGAAAGTGTTGGACACCGACGGGGTAAAATTTACTATTCCCACTCCAATATGTGCAACAGTAGGGAAAGCGTTGGACTTCAAAGGGGTAAAATGTACTAGTCCCACACCATTCTATGCAACAGCAGGGGAAGTGTTGGACACTAGAAGGGTAAAATTTATAATTCCCACTCCAGTCTGTGCAACAATAGGGAAAGCATTCGACTCTGGAGGAGTACAATTTACTATTCCCACTTCACTCTGTGCAGCAGTAGAGAGTAGTTCACTTCAAACAAATAGCAAATTTTAACAACTCTATTCATTAACCAAAAATATACAATTATTAATATAAAAATTATATCTCAAAATTGAAAAGAAATTAAACAAATTACATAATTATAACATTTTAAAATAGTTATTATCAATTAAAACACATTTTCTTAATTTAATTGAAATGCCACGCTATATTCCCACAAACATAACAGCCAACAATTAAAATGTAATTGAAATTAAAAAACACATTTAATATATTGAGTGATAAATTAAACAATTATTAAAAAATGAATACGTTATTTTAAATTTATTATTACTAAAATAACTTTTCACCCTATTCTCCTACAAACACAACAAAATACACCTAATGTATAACATAAAAAAGTTACATTGTTGAAAAGTTTACAAAATTATCAGTAAGTTAAATATTTCAATAAAAATTATTCATTGATTAGCAATTAATTGTTACTAAATTAACTTACCACCTTATTCCTTTACAAACTAAACAACCCACACCTAAAATGTTACCTAAAAATATAATTACAAAATTTACATAATTAATTATCAATGATTAATAATCATTTAATGATGAATAATTAATTAATTATACTTAACTAACTTCCTGCCCTTTACCCCTACAAAACCTAACAACCCATGTCTAAAATAAATCTTACAAAATATAATAATTACACATATTACAAAATGAATTATCAATTAAGCAATAATAAATCAATAATTATTGTTATCTAATTATAATTAATTACCTTCCCACCCTTTGCCCCTACAAACCCAACAAACCGCACCTAACATATAACTTAAAAAATATATGAATTACACAATGTACATAATTAATTATCAATTAACTAATTAATATTCATTAAAAAATAATTGTTAATTAATTATAATTAACTTCCTACCTTGTACCCCAACAAACCCAACAACCCCCACCTAGAATATACCTTAACAAATATATTAATTGTACAATTTACTTAATAATTTTCAATTAAAAATTTGTGATTAATAATAATTGCTAAACTTCCCACCCTGTAACTCTAGAAACCTCACAACCAGCTACAACACTATAAATTACAATTAACAATTAAATTAAATTTAAAAATAACACATTACAAACTATATTTAAAAACATTAACAACTATACAAACAATTTATAACAGATACAATTACAATACAAACTAAAATACAACATAATTAAAAAATGATATTTTGTGCAACTATTTTTTTGTAAATGATATTAACAACAGAGATATTTTTGACAGTGATATTACTTACCTTAAAAAAATAGATATTTTTGTAAACAATATTTCTGCATCACGATATTTATGTATCACTATATTAAAAACTCTTTTAAAAAAAAAAAAAAAATATTTGCAGCTAGTAAAAAGCGAACATAAATAAACAATGCATCCAAATAGAATCATCAATAATATACATGAATAATGCTCATTGATTAACATACAGAGAAATCTATTCTAATATATCTAAAAGGAAACTTTACGTGCATGAGAACGTATTTTGACCTAGTTCTCACCCCATATTTCATTAAATTTCCTTAAGGCTCCTATCCTTTGCGAAAATAATTTCTCTTTTGATTTAATGTGAGACATCTTAGCCAACCATTGCGAAAATATTGGAAGATCAGCTTCCTTCCATCTTTGCAAAATCAATGACCGAGCAACAAGTGATGCTATAAATACAAACTGTTGCTGACGAATTGGTAAAGCGAGTGAAACTCAATACTTGTGTGACACTAAATATTTTACTCAAGATTTTGTCCAAATACCATTTAATTCACTTCTTTTTTAACCAAAATTAAATTAAATTGTGGTGTTCCTAAGAGTTCTCACTATTGCTAGAACGTCTACAGGTTTATCTTGGTGGAGGTCATAAAGCTCTACTAGCTGCAATTTCATATGCATATAAATGATGCACAGGTCGACCTCTGGTTGGCGACCACCTGAGACCCTTCTCACAAAGTAGTTAGTTGCCTAAGACACATATAATACAAGTTTACAGATGCCAAGATCCAACTTTAAAATAACTCCCCTGTCTTCCATTTGAGAGGTTTTTTTCCACTTCTTCACATGAAGTACTCTACTGGCTCCTTGTGGAGTAAAAAATCTAATTCAGAGTCCTATACTCCATGTCCAAGGTAATTCTTGGACAAGCTCTATGCTTACGATTGCAAACCCCTCATTATGCCCCAGCCAGAGACCTTCAGTCAGCAAAATGCATACTGATCCAACAAAGAGGACTCAACAGCACTATCACAGAAGCTAGTTCTTGGGGGGAGTACATTAACTCGAACTCAGAACAGGTTGAATTCATGTCTGAAGGCAATAACCAACCACCTACATTTTTGAAAAACTCAAGAAAGATGAGAGATTTAGACTGGAATTTATGTGCGAACATTCACAAAATGGCAGCATCTGATACTAGATTGAGGGTTCCCCTCACATCCTCTTAACTATTCTATCCAGCTTCAGCTAATTTATCTTTTCTAGTTTTACTATTTACTGTATTGTTCTAGCACTCTGAATTTATCACAAGGTAAAAATGTAATATTTTACAAAAACCTGTAAATATATATACCATACATAGATAAATATCTGTTGGTGTCTAGATAGCATCAACCTGTGATCAAGCTTAGCAACAGACCTTGTGAGATTATGCTCTCCTTGAGCTGGTTAAAATGGATTGGGATCCACACTGTGTCTGCACAAAAATGAAAAATCAGTAGTTTGGGTAAATCCAGACCGTTCTTCCTGCACTAGAAAATTAATTACCAGGGCATATAGTTGAGAAGGTCATTTCACACCTTTAGATAAAATACTTGATGAGATTTATCAGCCCCCATGGCCCTATCCGTTTAGCCTTTTGTGAGAAAATACCCACTTTTTAGTGGTCACCCCATTTCTTGCTAAGTTCTATTGCTGGTTTTTATACTCTTCACACTGGGGCACTGCTGCACAGTGCCCATGTATGTGCTCTCTCCCCTAAAGAACATGTAGAAATTAGCTAGTCCCTGGTTGACTTGCTTAACTCTTCTATAAGTTCATATTTTATGGTTAAAAATTGCACCCAAGGCATGGATATTTAAATGACACGTGTGGACTACAGTACTTATTGTGCCATCCAGTAGTGTGGCAAGAAAAACATGGCTTCAGGCGTGCCACTGTAGCATGACCACGGCAGTTTAAATCTGCAGTGCGATCTGTCAAAATAACCTTTTTTGACAGGTAAAAAACGTGCTTTTACATATTAGCAAGTCATCCCTGTGCAAGCATTGCAGCCCACAAGGTACAGTGTATGGTATTTAAAAGTGGGACATGTAGAAAATTAATGTTCCTATGTCCCTACAGTGACAAGGTCCTAAGAGCTATTTTCACTGTGGCGGGCCTAGTTGTCCTATGTAGAAAATCAGAATACAGATTAAAATACTAACGTTGTATCTCAGAATGTGACCAGCTAGAAAAATTATTAAACAACTATTTCAAATAGTTATTTAAATCCAAATCAATAGGGAAGTCGGATTTTTATAAATATTAAGGAAAAGTAACTTTTAAAAAGTTACTTTTCCCCTACCTAAAGTTTCTGGAGGCTAATTTGAATTAACTCTCTAGCAACTCCCAGCCTATTCTCAGCCCGGGAAGAGGTCTGAAATCCCCCCCCCCTCCCCAGAAGAACACAATAAGCAGACCTGAATGAGCACAGATGACTCCTCTGAATGCAATAGAATATGCAGGTGAGGTCTGTGGGTATTCTGTTGACATCTTAATGTCTGATAGTATTGTTGAGCCGCATGTAACACTTTGGCACACTTGAAAGAGAGAGAAGGGAATGCCAGGACAATTCTTTTGTATCCTCTGCCAGTTGCTGAAGGAACCAGCTTTTGTCCTACTAAAAATCTCTTTCTGGGTTTGCTGTGACTACGGTGCCTGCTTCAAACTAAATTTTGGTGTTAGATGCGAGAGGGTACTAGCTTTAGCATAGTACATTCCCCACTCACACCCAGAAGCCAAAGTATAGTGTAGTCGAAGACCTTCACAATTTTGTATTTGCACTGACACTTGGCATTTTAGGCCTGCTTGCAGTAAAGCAAACAGAAACTACTAAAAAAAAAAGGGAGGCCAGGGCCGGGAAACATTTACTCTATTGGTCAGAGAGGGACTAAGAGTTCCTCAGGGAGTCCCTCACCCAAAGGCTGTTAAGCCCTAAAAGCTAGACTCTCGCCTATCCTTCCTTAGAAAACTTCTGAACTTGCAGAAAGATACCAGGTCGACCGAACCTGCTGCCCTTGGCATCTGTGACCTGTGAGAAAGATCTGAAGAGGTTGGACCTCCTTCCACTTGAAACCCAAGGACAGAAAGATTTCCAAGGACCATACAGCTGATTGCTTGGGTGGCTCCAGGAACATGAAAAAGCTGAAGATGTGAAGAATCCCAGCTGACGAGTACCAACTGGACCTGGACTGGACTTTGCTGATGCCCTCTGCCTGATACCCTAAGAGTCTCTAAGTGCTCTCCCTGAGGTCCTGGGTGCATGGGCATGTATTCCTGTTGTTGCTTGGCACCAAAAGAAGTATTGGACCTTTTTCAAAGCTTTTGCTCCAGAGCTTCAAGGGGACCAACTTCAAAAAGCATTCAACTGCTTGAACCACAACCTTGATTGAATACCAGGTTTATCCCACATGTAAAAGAGATTTTCCTAAAAAAACAACAGAGTCCTTTTTCAGATTGGGACTCAGAAACATTTTTGAACCTCCCTATTTCCAGGTCCTAGCGGGGCCAATCTACTTAATGTGTCCGACCCACACTCTATTGTGGTCAACCTCAAATTGTTTCTATGTCCCAGTCTACCGAGACCATTGTCTATAATTGTTGCTTTGCACTTTTTGGAGGATTTTCACCTAAATCTTTCATGATTTATATCTCATGTTCCCCATGTTGTATTTTTGTCATTTTGGCATACTTTGCTATTATTTTTTTCTCTATTTTTATAAATTGGAGCAGGATTTTTATTAGGTTGGGTTTTCCTCTTTTTAACTATTTTGGTATTTCTAAAACCTTTGCACATTTTTATTAAGCCAGTCTGCTCTGTGCAATAGCTACCAGGGGTTGAGCTCAGTTTAAAATTACTGACACCTTTGACTGAACCTAACAATATAGTGACTTTACTATTTGCGGCGAACACAAATCCACGCCAACTGATAAACCACTCTCTCACACCTATTGTGACATAGTCTACACAAGAAGCTGGAGGCAAAGATTCAGAAGATCCAGGGATCTAAAATGAAGACTATTCCTCAGTACCAAGAAGTTAAGCACAGCTAAAAGACTTAAAACTAGCAACACAATTTCCCAGTGTGCAAAGATTCCCTTTCAAAATACTGTACACCATTCAGAGAGGTGTGGTGCCAGAATATCATAGTTAGAATATCTATTTTCTGACATAAGTACTGTGTTGTATATATTGTCTACAATATATCACTCTACTAGAGTGAATAATAAAAAATCAAACTCATAGAGATTATATTTTTGTAAATTATATATAGGACACAATATTTAAGTCAGATGATATTTCTGGTTATGATATTCTGACATATAACCTTTACAGATTCTTTCAGGTGAAACACTTTAATGCCTTTGGAATCATTCAACTGGAAGCATGTTGCCTATTACACCCACTGCAACAGCCTTGGATCATGCTTTAGTAATCTGGTACCCCAATCCAACATCAACTGCCATAAGCATGGGGTAAGTCTACTTACCCCAGCTACAGCCCTTAAAGGATCATTGAAGATAAGTCTTTGAAAAAAGCTTTTGAAATCCACTTAACCATTGTGAGAGCACTTTCTTCTTGAAGGGATCAGATCCCACCAACTGTGAACACATGCTCACACAACCCATATCAGCCTATACCACCCCTAACAGTCCTTCGGAGAACATCATCTCTTTCCAACCAGAGTGCATTTTACTTAATCTCGAATGCACAAACTGCAATGAACAAATGATTAAAAGTACTGCAAAGTGGCTTGTATGAGACATGTTGGTGCTTTCCAAAACATATCCGTAGGTAGATGACTGTTCAGTATGCTGTTGATAAGCATTTCATAGTCGTCACTCAGTGGCTTATTAGTAGGTCAACATTTGGGTTGCATGGACATCTGGAATTGGTACCTTTTAACAATGAATTTATTTGAGGGGGAAAGTTAGACATTGTAGGTGTCGTTCTCAAGGTTAAAAGTCAAGTGAATTTTATCATATTATTCCCTTCAGCACTCAGTATCAGAACCACTGTTTTGAACCTCATAGAACATTGAAAATGGACAAGGCATCATGTGATGGTCCCCTTCCTCTTAGGTACATTATCCATATTTTTGTCTCACCCATTTTGCTGGACTTACTAGTGCACCCTTTGGATACTAGAATTAAATTAAACATGTTCTGTATCACTTATAGAGCTAAACATCTCTATCATCCTGCTTGCCACCTTGAGTCTTGACACAATTATTAATAGAGGAGGAACATAGGATATCAGAAGTAAGATGACTCCTCAAAGTAGAAATTGTTTAAAAGAATGGTCTGTCGCCCTGTGTTGAAACAATACAAATTCTTATCTGAAAGACTCAGATTCTTCCATAACTCCTTATCATATGCAAAGTTGTAAAGCATCCTTTTCATGGGCTGCATGCTAAATCATTAATTTATCATTCTATCTTACTTCTTTTACTGCTATTGATGTCTTAATAAGAATATGTTTGTTTTCTGGACAACACTTAATCGACTCCTGGGCCAGTACGCTCTAAGGGCCTGATTCACAGAACTAACTTACGTCAAAAACGTAAAGTTAGTACTTTTTAGTATTCACAGAATACACTTACTCATTTTGGTATTCACAGAATGAACTTACTCATTTCGGTATTCACAGAAGTTAGTAGTCCTAACTTAAGGACTCCTAAATGCCTTCTGTGAATACCGAAAGTCTTAAAGTTAGGATTTTTCTCAGTTTAGGAGTAGTAAAGTTAGGACTCCTAACTTTAGGACTCCTAAATGCCTTCTGTGAATACCGAAAGTCTTAAAGTTAGGATTTTTCTCAGTTTAGGAGTAGTAAAGTTAGGACTCCTAACTTTAGGACTCCTAAATACCTTCTGTGAATACCGAAAGTCTTAAAGTAACTTCTGTGAATACCGAAATGAGTAAGTTCATTCTGTGAATACCAAAATGAGTAAGTGTATTCTGTGAATACCAAAAAGTACTAACTTTACGTTTTTGACGTAAGTTAGTTCTGTGAATCAGGCCCTATGTATACACATTTTTAATAATTAAAGGTGGACTTTGGGGTTGTCCATGTACATCTTAAATTGTGGACATCCCCAGGTGTGCATACAAATGTTTTAAAACAAGTGTGGGTGATGAAGGATCCCTTGAAGATCTTACATAGATCCACTTTCTTAGAAGAGTATGGTTGACCAATTCTGAATAGTTTAATTCAAATATTGAAGACGAATTGAATGCTTTATAGAGAAGAGTCGTAGTTTCCTTCTACTCCCCACTGCTTATGAACAGTAAGGGGCCGATTCCGATCTCGGTCGGAGGCGCACCCAATACTATTCGGTCGGGAAAAAAGCCATGCGAAAGCCAGTTTCCCGACCCATCCGTACAGCACACCGAACGAGCAAGTACGATGCGCACAACAGCAAAAATTCCGGCCGAGCCGTACTCACCCAAACCAGGTCCTGTTCTCCGACCGAGGCGAATCCGGAAACGCCGAATCGAGTCGCACGGAAGGGAAAATGCAGCCCCGTCCGGCCGGACAAGTACGATGCGCTTCCGTACGCGCCGAACCCGTCGCTACGCACGGCACGTCAAAGCATCCGGGAGAGGCGCACATAAGCTCCGAATCGCGCCACAACACGATCCACGGCTACGAGACGAACACAGCACAGACGAGGACGACGCGAAGCGACGAGGACGAAGCGAAGCGACGAGGACGAAGCCAAGCGACGAGGACGACGCGAAGCAACGAGAAGGACGAACGACACGAACCAACCATGAATCCCTTCGTCCCGATCATACCAATATTCTACATCTACTACCGGAACAGGCACGGACGCGTACGGCGCAGAAGGTAAGTCAGACACCAACCACAAAACACATACAACACGTACACGACACATCACACACATACACTGGGAATCTGAATCTACTTACACCAGCAA